>OMKR01103848.1:0-12111 GCA_900302355.1 Cyttopsis rosea | reverse complement strand
ATTAAATAATAATATATATAATAATAATAATAACTTAGTTGTATTATTATTATTATTATTATAATAACTTAGTTGTATTGTTATTATTATTATTATTATTATTATTATTATTATTAATAATAATAATAATAATAATAATAACAATAAGTTAGTTGTATTATTATTATTATAATAACTTAGTTGTATTGTTATTATTATTATTATTATTATTATTATTATTATACCTTAGTTGTATTGTCATTATTATTATTATTATTATTATTATTATTATTATACCTTAATAATAATAATAATAATAATAATAATAATAATCCCTTATTTTCCTCCACCTTTCTCCGGGGCTCCAGCAGCGGGGCTCAGGCTGTAGCTCCGCCGGGGGAAGGACACGGGACCCGGGCCGGGCAGCGAGACGCTCCGGACCGCGGTGAACATCCTACCCGGGCCGGTGAGCATCCTCGCAGGGCTGGTGAGCATCCTCGCAGGGCTGGTGAGCATCCTCGCAGGGCTGGTGAGCATCCTCGCAGGGCTGGTGAGCTGTGGCGGACGCCGAAAAGGGACGTGAACAGTTCGAACCGGTCGCTGTTATCAAACACAACTACAGTTGTTACGTCAGGTCCGGGGCGACTCGTCGCCGTGACGTCGTGTCCGGGGCGGGGCCGCCTCGTCTAGAACCTTCAATGTGCTGAGTCAAACACGTAAACACCACCGCCAGAACCTTCAATGTGCTGAGTCACTGTGCCGCCGCCATTTTGGTGCGGTATCCACTCTGCTCACCGCAAATAAAACCTTCAATGTGCCGAGTCACTCAGACACGTAAACACCGCCGCCATCTTGGTGCGGTGTTCATTCTGCTCTCCGCAACACACGCAGCGCAATGAACGCACTGAAGGAAACAATGATATTTCTAAGTAGCCTGGTATGGCCAGCCAAGTTCCAAATGCTATGAGTCTCTTAACCTCTCAGTTCATTTTCCATTTCAAAGCGACGTCACCAGCGGGCGCAGACCAAAATGTCCCTGGGCGTAATTGGATAGACCTACAACCAATCAGAGCAGTGGATAGACGAATAACCAATCAGAGCAGTGGATAGACCTACAAGAAGAAGAAGAATCAAGAATAATTTATTAGTCAAACATCACACGCATGCAGAGGGTGGAGACGACCCTGAACACACATACATGCAGGGAGTGGTGACAATGAGATTTGGTCTCTGTCCTTCCTCCAGGGACAGCCAGGAGCAGTGGGCAATTCCAGGTGGTGGATCCATGTCATGGTCAGGGACAGGACAGGAAGTGTTCTGCATGTTTTTAGTCATGGTCCTTATGTTGGAGGAGACCCATGCAAACACGAGGAGAACGTGCAAACTCCAACAGTGCCCCATGTGGGAATTGAACCCAGGACCTTCTTGCTGTGAGGCAGCAGTGCAAGCACGGTGCCAATATGCCCTAAAGACAGAGCACTGGATAGACCTACAACCAATCAGAGCAATGAGTATGATATAGTGCTTAGCGCCAGGAAATAGAGACTGTGATTGGCCCAAACTTGGCTGGAAATGTGTTTGAATGGGAGGGGGGCCAGAGCAAATAAAACATGAACTGCAGATTGGTCTGGTTCCCAGGCTAATTTCTAATAGTATTCTAATTTCTAATGATATTTCCAATAGTATTCTCATGATATTTACTGGAAAAGACGCAGTTTGTGCTGCTTATAGGGAACAAAGCGGAAATGTAATCCATCTTTCTAGAAAGCTATGTGTATAGTTATACGCTTCTCAAAAAATGAAGGGAACACTGAATGGTCACAACACCAAGTCAGTGAAGCTGCAGGGATATCACTCTGTCCATCTAGGAAGCACAGTGATGGTGAATCTATTTCACCTGCTTTGGTGCAAATGAAAGTGACAACAGGTGCAATGGAGACAAACGCAGGACAAGCCCCACAACAGGATGGTTCTGCATGTGGAGTCACAGACAGTTGCTCTCTCCTGATCCTTCCTGACTCATTCTTCTCTAGTGTTCTGCCGGTGTCCTCGTCACTACTGGTAGCACGAGGCCGGACCTGCGGCCCCATCGGGTCGCACAGGGAGTCCGGCTCCTCTGGGACGCCACCTCCGTACGTGCGGTCGCAAGAAGGTTTGCCGCGTCTCCCGGTGCGGTCTCAAGAGCACGGACGAGATACCGGCCGTTACACGAGGACAGCCGGACAGGGCCATAGAAGGGCATCGACCCGGCGACGGGACTGGTATCTGCTCCTTTGATTGAGGAGGAACAGGAGGAGCACTGCCAGAGCCCTACAAAATGACGTCCAGCAGGCTACTGGTGTGCATGTTTCTGACCAAACTGTCAGAAATAGACTCCATGAGGGTGGCATGAGGGCCCGACGTCCTCTAGTGGGAACTGTGCTCACAGCCCAGCACCGTGCATTCACCAGAGAACACCGGAATTTGCAGGTCCGCCATTTGTGCCCCGTTCTCTTCACAGATGAGAGCGGGTTCACACTGAGCACGTGACAGGCGTGAAAGAGTCTGGAGACACTGCAGTGAACGTTATTCTGTCTGTAACATCATCTGGCATGACTGGTTTGGTAGTGGGTCAGTGATGGTGTGGGGAGGCATATCCTCAGAGGGTCGCACAGACCTCTGTATTATAGCCCTGACTGCTGTTAGGTACCGGGATGAAATCTTCAGAGCGATTGTCAGACCTTGCGCTGGTGCAGTGGGCCCCGGGATGGCCAGAGTGTGTATGAGAGTGTATGTATATGTAGAGTGTGTGGTTCCTGGATGACAAAGGCATCGATGCCATTGACCGGCCCTCTCATTCGCCTGACCTAAATCCAATTGAGCGCCTACGGGACGTTTTGTATCTGTGCATCCGACGCCGCCAAGTACCGCCACAGACAGGCGCTCGCCGATGCCCCGATCCAGGTCTGGGAGGAGATCCCCCAGGACGCCGTCCACCGACTCATCAGGATCGTGCCCGGACGTTGTCGGAAGTACGTATGGGCAGGCGGTGGCCATACACACTACTGAGTCACATTGTGAGTTGCCGTGATAAAATTCACGCAAGTTGGATCAGCCTGTGATTTCAATGTTTTACTTTGATTTTGGGTGAGATTTAGAATCCAGCCTCAATGGCTTGGTTTTGGTTTACATTGACTTTGACATTGTTACATAATTTTGTTCTCAACAAATTATACAATGTAAATCAGATTACACAAGATTTTCAACTTGAATAATTGATTCAAGATCTGATGTGTGTGTCTGAATGCATCAGCAATATCAACAGGAAGTTGAGTCACGCAGTTCATTTTTACAACTTGCGATATAAATACACAATCATTTGGGTCTTTAATGAGGTGTGGCAGACTGTAACTGTAGGCTGCCAGTTCAGTTAAAAACCCTTTGACACCTCATCTGGGAGGCGTGGCTACACCAGCTGGATCACTGGTTAGTGCTACCTGGTTCTAGTCTTCAGCTTCTGTGCAACTTCTCCTGTCGCTCCAATGCAGCATTTGAAGAGCATTTGTACATAAATACTAGTTATAGTAAGTATGTGGATGTACTGTCTGTATAGTGGAGGCGGTTAGGGTTAGGTCATGGTAGGTTATGGTTTGGGGTTAGGTAAGGTAGGGTTAGGTCATGGGGGGTTAGGGTTAGGTCATGGTAGGGTTAGACAAGGCCATGGTAGGGTTAGGTAAGGTCATGGTAAGATTCTACCGTAGTAAGCAGGGAAGGCATTAATCGCTTCATATTCTATCCGATTTGCCGTTGGGACACTGCTCACTCTTCTGATCCAGAAGCTCCAGGAGGCAGAGCAGAGACTTCCACTTCCTCTTCAGACAGGAAGTGACATTCTGCTGTTCAGTTTCCATTTGGTGAAGAATCATTTCCATCAGTTTCCTCTTTGTCTGAGCTTTATTTAATCACAAACCAGACGGAGAACCAAGCATCTACAACTAAATACCCCCGTTTCAAAATGTTCGCCAGCTTGGATTCAAGACGACCACCTGCAGGAAGTTGTCACAATGACATCACAAACGCAGACGAATTTAAAATAAAATTTAATCAAGAATATTACAAAACCAGATCTTGATTAGAAAACAGATAGTTAAATAGCAACATGGCGACGGAACCTTCCACAGCTCACGGAGCTCAACACGCTTCCCTGGCGACAGGAAGTAGATTTACAAAACAGGAAGTAGATTTACAAAACAGGAAGTGGTTCTGACCAAACAGCGATAGGATCCTGGAACTTTACAAAAACAAAAACTGTTGGGTTCAGAACATCAACAGGAAGTGGAAAGGACCTACTTCCTCTTCTGTCAACACAACAACCAATCAGAGTGAAGAACAAGCGGAACAGAAAGTCCAGCGTCCAATCAGGGGGAAGGTCGTGATGACATCACCGACGAGGGGGTGGAGTCAGCAGCTGCGTGGCCGTCACAGAGTCGGGAAAAAGGTTGTGATAGGTCGGCAGCGGAACGTAGGCGGCCGTGATCATCTTCCCTGCAACACACACTGGTTAGTGCTAACTAGTCTGCTAACCAGCTGATCACCTTCCCTGGAACATACTGGTTAGTGCTAACTAGTCTGCTAGCCAGCTGGAGCTCCTGTTCTACATCTAGTTTCATCTGGATAACTAGTACAAAGTTAGTGTCTTGTACTGGTAACCAGGGTACCAACTATCATCTGGTTGGGTTGCATTATAGGACGTCTTACCAGCGAAGTACCTTCCATGCAGAGCGTTGACGGCCGCCATGGCAGCAGGAATTGTGGGACATTTGACGTAGACATTTCCCTGGCAACAGGTAAACAACACTGAGCATCATGTAATAGTACTAGTAGTACTGTGTGTATAATACTAGTATAATAATGTATGTATAATAATAGTAACAGTACTTTGCATTCCTACGCACAGTACTACACTATGCACTACTGTGCGTAGTACTGTGCGTAGTACAGTGTGGTACTGTGCGTAGTGCTGTGTACTACTGTGCGTAATACTGTGTAGTAGTACCTCAGCAGAGTTCTTGTCCACGTAGATGTGGACGACGCCTCCATGTTTGTTACATTCTTCAATCACATCGTGTTGGATGTCGACGTCCCAACCTGGAGTCTCCTCACTGGGGGAGAGGTGTGGAGAGGGGGACGGAGAGGGGGAGAGGGAGGTGGTGAAGTTTATAATGTTCAGCTTTTGTTGAGTAGAAATGTGTAAATTCAACGTTGTAGCATGGAGGTCATAGTTGGTGATGGTATTGTACTGAGCTGCGTTATATTCAGAAGTGTTTCTAATATTCTGCCCCCTCATGTATGTAAATAGGGAGGACACACCTCAATATAATGTAGTTCAGTACAACACCACATTTAAAAAAGGTACAATATGTAACTTTTCCCACATTACAATGTGTAAATACCACTAGGCCTGTGTTAGATGTTGTGTTGAGTTGAGTACTTACAGTATCCCAAATGTTTACTTCCACCTTTACCCCCTCTACTGCTACAACTTCCACCGGATGCTACGTCAGGGGACACCTAACTGTTTTTCCACTCCACTATTGTTTGTATTGCTCTACTAGTCAAAGTCAAAGTGTTTTATTTGTAAAATGAACAGTACAACACAAGATCATTCTGAGCAATGAAATTCTTGTGGCATGGCAGGCATGCCCCAGGCATACTATTACTCTACTACTGTTTGATGGAGCACCATTATTTATTGCCGTTTGCTGCGCGTTCTGTCGCAGAAGCAGTCCCCATAAAGCGCACACGTGACAAATGAAGACTACAACTCCCACGATCCCACGCTGCTTCTGACGTCAGACTCCTTATTTGTTGTTGTTTTGATTGAGAGACCCCTAGTGGCAGAAATTACATATTGTACCTTTAACTATGACCTCAGTTATAAACATAGAATTGAATTACACATTTGTGTCTCTTAACAAAAACGGAAAATTATAAACGTCATAAAAGTAGAATTCATGACAGAATTCAGAAAGCTGAGATCCCAAGGAATCATTGAGATGCAGCTCAACACTGTATGTCAATCTTTTCTATAAATTAAATTCATTTCATTCATTATACAGCTTTGGTACACTTTCTAGCCAGTTTTGACCACTCGGGAATGGGGGAAAAAGGGGCAAGAATCCACCCAAAAGACCATCTGACCTTGAAAATCACTTTAGAAAACTTAATGCTGTGATGCAGCATCAATAACTTTTGAAAATTGCAGATGTGTGAATTTGACATTTTGTGTGAATTTTGATGAGTGGATGACAAGCACTTTTTTCTGAAAATGGCTCAGAAAAACCCATCCCATACATTTTCTGAATGGTCTGCGTGTTTAGATTCTGGGTCTAGAGTTTAATGAGGCTGTGATTATCCTAGAGGCCACAATAGGTAATTTAATACAGCAAGGTCAAGTGAAGCTGTCATCAGATTGAAGTGGTTACTATGAGGCCATATTTCATCCCACGTGAATGCAATTGGGCTCTTTGGATTCACAAGAGCGAAAAAAAGCTTATTTTCATTGCATGCAGCACTGGCTCTCTAGGACCCTGAAGCTAACTTAGCCTGTGTAGCTGTTTAACTTCGGTATTGCTGTGAAGCAGAGGCTCTTGCGGTTCTAATGAGCCCTAATGAGTTGATACTGGAAGCTAACCGGTAGCTTAAAAACTGATCTCGCGAGAGTTCGTCAAAGACGGACTGCGCTGTGGACCCTCTGGCGGTTCCCAGCGCTAAAGAGCCAGGTTAATTTCCCATCAGATTTTCTTTTTCCAACAGACCATGTCTGCGCCGTCCTTTCAGCACATGTGGAGTGGAGACGGATGTTCCGAATTCCTAAATGTCTATTTCAGTGTTTCCCAAAGTGTGGGCCATGAGAGGTCATTCACAATAAATTAAGTTTGATTTAAAATTTATACTAAGATATGATCAAATATACTTAAACAGAGGGAATTTGATATAAAAGCCTGCCTCTAACATAAGCCTGGCACCCTCTGCAGTTGAGGTCAATAAAGGCCACAGTCACCATTTAATATGGTGTATATAGTTCACCATTTTTCGGGTACTATCGCACATGCTCCACCTCCTCGACAGACCGGGTGGAGGTGGGCCCGTGGTGCACCCTAGCCCTGGGGGGCTAGCATCCCTTTGGATTCATGGGATCTTTCATCACCGTCACTGCGCCGCGGGTTTGGTGAGAATCTGATGCAAAGCTGGCATTTCAAGCATTTGTGTGGGGTCAGTCGTGGTCAGTACCTGGTAGGGTTGAACATGTTGGCCAGCTGGAAGCAGTGTGTGGGGTCAGTAGTGGTCAGTACCTGGTAGGGTTGAACATGTTGGCCAGCTGGAAGCAGTGTGTGGGGTCAGTAGTGGTCAGTACCTGGTAGGGTTGAACATGTTGGCCAGCTGGAAGCAGTGCGTGGAGTCAGTAGTGGACAGTACCTGGTAATGTTGACCATGTTGGCCAGCTGGAAGCAGTGTGTGCAGTCAGTCCGTGGTCAGTACCTGGTAGGGTTGAACATGTTGGCCAGCTGGAAGCAGTGTGTGGGGTCAGTAGTGGTCAGTACCTGGTAGGGTTGAACATGTTGGCCAGCTGGAAGCAGTGTGTGGGGTCAGTAGTGGTCAGTACCTGGTAGGGTTGAACATGTTGGCCAGCTGGAAGCAGTGTGTGGGGTCAGTAGTGGTCAGTACCTGGTAGGGTTGAACATGTTGGCCAGCTGGAAGCAGTGTGTGGGGTCAGTCGTGGTCAGTACCTGGTAGGGTTGAACATGTTGGCCAGCTGGAAGCAGTGTGTGGGGTCAGTACCTGGTAGGGTTGAACATGTTGGCCAGCTGGAAGCAGTGTGTGGGGTCAGTCGTGGTCAGTACCTGGTAGGGTTGAACATGTTGGCCAGCTGGAAGCAGTGTGTGGGGTCAGTACCTGGTAGGGTTGAACATGTTGGCCAGCTGGAAGCAGTGTGTGGGGTCAGTAGTGGTCAGTACCTGATAGGGTTGAACATGTTGGCCAGCTGGAAGCAGTGTGTGGGGTCAGTCGTGGTCAGTACCTGGTAGGGTTGAACATGTTGGCCAGCTGGAAGCAGTGTGTGGGGTCAGTAGTGGTCAGTACCTGTTAGGGTTGAACATGTTGGCCAGCTGGAAGCAGTGTGTGGCCAGCGGTTGGGATGGGAGGTTCATCGCTGCTGAGTTGATATTCAGAGGATTCAGGACGTTCTGGTTCATGGCGGCTGCACAGAGACAACACTACATGTTATACTATATAGGATACATTATATACTACATATAATATACAACATATAGTATACATTATATACAACATATAGTATATATACACTATACATTATATACTATACATAATATACAACATATGCTACATATAATATACATTATATATGATATACATTATATACAACATATACTATATGGGTATTACTATGTAGTACTGGGTAGTACCTGATACTGCAGCCATCGCTCCAATAGCAATAGCTCCGCTCATCTGCAGAGCCTGCTGGGCTGCGGGGGGGATCTGGAGACCAGTACCTGCAGCACACAGGAAGTACACATACAGTAGATACACAATACATGTTGAACCCACTTCCACAAGGCTAGCCACTGACCCTCAGCCAGCCGAGCCATCAGTTGCAGCCGCCCAGTGGTCCCCAGGTCGATGCCGGTGCGCTCCAGCTCGTCACTGTCCAGGAAGGATGACGCCGTGTTGCCGTCTGTCCTCTCCGTCACATGACCCACCTTCATGGGCCGCCCAGCCAGCTCGAAGCCGTTCAGCTGCTCCAGGGCCTTCTTGGCACACTCTGCATCTGCAAACTGACAGTACACACAGCGTACACTGACCGGTGGAGAAGCAGAAAGCAGCTCTGAGCCACTGATCATCCAAAGGAATATACATCTCATCATTCAATACTACTACTACTACAACTACTAACATCTTAGACAATATGACAATAATATAGTAATAAATTATATAATCTGATAAGAATATAAATCAAACTCTCCTGAGATCAAATCCAATGTGTTTCCAACAGAGAAGATGCTTCATCATTCTCATAATAATAGTAATCTATACTTTACACTTTCTACATTTGGAGTATCAAACTTCAGACCCCCTCCAGTCTACCTGAGGAGGGTACAGTGATGAAGAGGGTAATTACAGTGATGAAGAGGAGGGTACAGTGATGAAGAGGAGGGTACTTACAGTGATGAAGCCGTAGCCTTTAGAGCGCCCTGTCTCACTGTCCATCATCAGCTGGATGCTTTCAATCTGTGCACACACACACACACAGTAACATCCTGAAGGAGGCCGAGGACAGCTGGAGGAACGTTTTCATAGTTTTAACAACAGTTGAACCTCCCCCCCTCGGACTCGCTGCGCGCCGCCTTCCCCGTCCACCTCCCTTGCCCCCAGCACGACCCTCTACCGGGGCAGACTGTCCTCAGTGCGACCCCGCACAAAAAAATTAAAAAACAAACAAAACAAAACATCCCTGTGCCCTTGCCTTATTACAAAAGTCGGAGCAAACTTTAAAATGAGGCCTGATGATGTAATTTGAGTCAAGATTCAACTGTATTGCTTATTTCTCGCCTCAAATCTGTTGAGGTTTCCAGGTTTTGGTGGACCCCATTGGCTGACGTCACTTAAGCGTTCCTATTGGTGAAGGCAAACAGAAAAAAGCCCCTGAAGGTTTAGTTCTTGGGGAGCTCCTCAGTCCCCCTCAGGGAGTCCCCAGAACTGTTTGGTCCGAAAACACCTAATGAGGCACAATGGACCCTGTTCAAAGCATCTGCGAGGGGGTGTGGCCAGAAGGAATCGACAGGAATCAGCAGGAACCAAACGAAACCAGAAGGAAGAAAGACGGACTGCAGCTGCAGTGAAGGTTCTGCTGTGGGAGGAGCTCAGAGACAGACAGTGAGACTGGGGAGGGGTGGACCAGAGGGTGAGGTCCCACTGCCCCTTCTCCTGAATCTGGACCAGAGTGGAACCTCAGATCCAGGAGGAACAAGGCCATGGAACTAGGGACCAACTCCTTGAGGGATCCTGAGGGCCTTCCAGACCAGTCTACATGTGTTCTGGGAGCTACTGGGTCTGGGCTAAAGGGGGCGCTGCTGCGCGAGTTGTGTTGGTATCCTCCCTGGGGCAGACAGACAGGGCTACAGACAGACAGGTACCCACCCTTCCAAAAGGTTCAAAGATCCCTCGCAGCATCTCCTCAGTGATGTTGAAGTGCAGCGAGCCCACGTAGAGCCTCATGGGTCCGGCCCCACCCTTCTGCAGGTTGTTGGCCAGCGCTGCTGCGCGGTTCTTCTCTGCCTGTTCAAGTAGTACTTCAGTGATCCAAGTATAGAATGTGGACAGTATTTGTGTGATACTGGGTGTGGTATTGGGTGTGGTACCTGGGAGGCCTGTACTATGATGGGGACCCCCAGCAGCCTCTGGCCGGACAGGCCGATGGCCAGAGGAACAGAATTTGCTTCCACGAACTCGATGTACGCGATGCCCTTGGACCTGCGTGAGTTCCTGTCTGAGATCATGCGCACGTCCCGCACCTGCCGCACAGAACGCTGTCAGCCAACCAGAAGGCCCACATACATGCCATTAGCATAACCCCGCCCTCTCCAGGGCTGGCCAGGGGGTGCTCACCTTCCCCACGGCAGAGAAGAAGTCCTCCAGGTCGCGGGGTCGGATCCTGGCGGCCAGCTGCATACAGAACACCGTGCGGGCATCACGCTCCTCTGGGGACAGGCTGTCTATGGGCTGTCTGAGGTACAAGTACACAGTACTCGGTACACACAGTACTCGGTACACACAGTAATCGGTACATTTCTAGTTAAAATTAAGTTGTCTCACCTGACTGGACTCTTCTCTTTCTTGAAAGGACTTCTGCTGCGAGACCTTTTCCGACTAGATAGAGAGAGAGAGAGAGGATGTGTGAACAGGCGACTGTATCGCTGCGTAAAAGACTTAAAAGGACGGTCAGTGTGTTACTGTACTGAGCTAAACAGCTGTCTGTAGCGTTTGTGATTCACGCTGTTACGACGGGAGACGACAGCGAGTGCGCACGGTGAAATGTTCTGTCCAATAGATGGACGACCTGTAATGCTAGGGGGGTGGGCAATATGACCAAAAATTTATATCACGGTGACGGTATTATATCACAGTATTTTTTTTTTAAGTTTTGGGAGAAGTAGCCTGTCCTGTCCCTTTATGTAAATAAAGTTACATAAAAGTTAATTTACATAAAGTTTCAAGAAGAAGCCCCGCCCCCACCCTCGTGGGTGGGGGCAGGGTTTCATTCTATATCGACGTAATTGGTTAGAGGTGAAAGGTCAGCTTTAGAACGTCCAAACTGATCAGCTTTCCGTTGCTACTTGCTGAATGCGGAAATGAACAGATTTGCATAATACTTTACAGAAATGATCGTCTATTTTATTTCCATATTGAGGAAAAAAATATGGCGATAATTATTGTTATCGTTTTATCACTCAGCACTAAATTGTGCTTAGAGGGAATTATTTGCACCGGACGTTATGACCGGAGAGATTTAAATTTATCACACTTAAACAGATTTTCCCAGTCAAAAAACGGTAGTTACCGGATAACGGAAACCCAGCTATATACAGTGGTGTGAAAAAGTGTTTGCCCCCTTCCTGATTTCTTTTTTTTTTTGCATGTTTGTCACACTTAAATGTTTCAGATCATCAAACAAATTTAAATATTAGTCAAAGACAACACAAGTAAACACAAAATGCAGTTTTTAAATGAAGGTTTTTATTATTAAGGGAGAAAAAAATCCAAACCTACATGGCCCTGTGTGAAAAAGTGTTTGCCCCCCCTGTTAAAACATAACTCTGGTTTATCACACCTGAGTTCAATTTCTCTAGCCACACCCAGGCCTGATTACTGCCACACCTGTTCTCAATCAAGAAATCACTTAAATAGGACCTGCCTGACAAAGTGAAGTAGACCAAAACATCCTCAAAAGCTAGACATCATGCCGAGATCCAAAGAAATTCAGGAACAAATGAGAAAGAAAGTAATTGAGATCTATCAGTCTGGAAAAGGTTATAAAGCCATTTCTAAAGCTTTGGGACCCCAGCGAACCACAGT
>OMKR01103844.1:0-14558 GCA_900302355.1 Cyttopsis rosea | reverse complement strand
GCTCCAGACTGTTTTTTTTGTTTTGTTTTGTTTTGGGGGAGCTCAGTCGGCCGTGGACCATTCACTACAATGTGTGAAAAGCACAAGATGGCCACTGGAGGGCGACGTCGCTGGGTTTTCAGAGGCCCAAGACCTAAAGACATTGGAGGCGTTGACTCAACTTATTTTCCATTTTTTTAATGTCTTGGCGGTTCCATCCCTAAATGAGGACGATTGATTGAGCAGAGCCTTCGGAGAAACTTCTGGGAAAAAAACGGCAGCCATCTTGGTTTCTCTTTCCTCTCCGCTGTGGCACATGCTTTGTTTTTTGGGGGGGGGGTGAGATGACACAAAACTGATGTTTTGTACCCAAACCCGAACATTTTATTTGAGAGAAAAACGAGCAGCTCCTCTGCGTTTAGAGGCTGCGTCCATGGACTCGAGGACTCGAGGACTAGAGGACCCCCCTCTAGGACGGTGTTGTAGTCAACGCTGTTTTTAAGGGCATTTGCTGTGATCCGGCACTCTTGGATTGGTCTTTTTTTGGGGGGGGGTATTTTGAGACGATCTCCCCCATCTTGTTTATACAATGTTTAGAGAAAAGCCGAGGCCGAGCGATGGAAAATTAACTGATTTATTCTGCGGTTGCACGGGAACCACGAAAGGAACGGGGGGATGCGGGGGATCGAGGTTTTAACTCAGGCAAACCTTCGCTGAGATGTTTCGCGACCAGTTATTTTGTATGATGATGTTTAATGGTGTAGTTAAAAAAAAAAACACAATTTGCCCATTTGAATGAACAAAATATAAATAATGAGACGGTGCCTTTTTAAAACAAAAAACCCCACATTTCTTGGACACGCCCCTTCCCAGCCAAACACACACAGTACCGACTTGCCTTCTGTTTTTTAAGAGATACAGAATAAGTAAATGGACACATATATTTTATTCAAATATATATTGAAATTAAATGTTATATTTCAGTACAAATCAGGAAGAGCCTACTATTTTTAATGGTATAGATATATATATTCTACCGGGCATATTATTACAGTATAATTCAGCCTTTGCCTTGTCCCCCCACAACCCTTAATGCCTTCCCAAATTTATATTTTCCATTGTATCGTGAAGCACACCAGGTTGTGTATTCAGGGCACAGGGGGGATCATGGGTTAAAAAAAAACAAAAAAAACAAGGACAACTGAGTGATGCTGAGCTGTCCCAGGTGGGTGTAGTATGAAACCCACCACATGAGGGCGCCGCAGCTCGCAGAAACTGTGTTTACGTTCCTTTAGCTTCATCCCAACCACAGTTTTAAACAAACATTTGGTGCTTATTTTTTTCCGAAGCCGCACTTTGATCCCAGGGTCTGGACGAGCTGGCCCGGGCAGGCCTTTAGTCCGGGCCCGGACCCGGACTAAAGGAATACCAAGCCACTTTTTCGGCCTTTTTTGGTTCCTCGGATTTGGGACAAAAACACGGTGAGACTGAGGCATCTCTGTGGCCAGAATAGAGGAACCATGACATCGCGTGACATCAGACGCCTCCGCAGTCTGGCTGCTGCTAGAGACGGCGTAACCATAGTAACCACACGCACACACATAGAAACAGAGGAAATGGCATGATGAAACCACACACACAACGGGACTTCCCGTCTTCCAATGTTGGACTTAAGAGTGTGTGTGTGTGTGTGTGTGTGTGTGTGTGTTACTAGTCAGGACTGGTCTCTGAATTGACTAATGTTTTGGTTTAGAATTGCACCAGGAACATGGGTCCTCACTTACCAGGTGTATTTATATGTGTGTGTGTGTGTGGCACCCACTACAGCCCAGAGAAGTCACAAGTTTTCCCACATTTTGTTTTAAACTTTTATTTGACTTAAAAAGTTTTAAACTAAAAAAAGATCCCCCCCACTGCTGCGGCTTCAAAAAAAAATTCACTCAAAGTCATTAAAAATCCACCTTGTAGATACTTACCCGTAGATACCCCCCAAAAATCTCATCTAGGCGATTATTTTATTTTTACCATTGGCCATTTTTAGATTTTTTTTTTCCTTTTTTCTAAGCGTATTACTGTTACTATTGTAATTATGATATTATTAATATTAACGTAACCGTTTGATTATTTCGTGCCCTCTTCATCGATTCCCCAAAAATGTTTAATTTGCTTCTCTTTAGTCTTTAGTCTCTTTATTTTAAATTTTTTTTAACAGGTTTTTGTTTTGTTTTTTACATTATTCTGTATATATCCATAACTTTCTTTCCCTTTTTGGAAGAGGGGATGACGTGTAAGAAAAAAAGAAAAGCATTGACTTTGTTTAACCGTTGTATTATTTCTTCTTTTTCCTTTTTGTTTCTCTTGTATCTTTTCATCTTCATTTGTAATTAAACAGTAATCAGGGTTCATTAAAAAAAAACAGGTGAAAATGGATGTCTGGTGTTGTTTTATTTTTATTTTTTTCAGTTGAGTTTTCTCGCGCAGAGCGAAATGATTGTACCGTCCATAATAATTATCACTTAGATGTTGGATTCGTGTCCCGTCAACAAACGGTTTAAACCTCTGCTTTTGACCCTTCCTCCACACCCTAGGAGCAGTGCGTCTGCAAGTCTGTATTGGGTTGAAAGACGGCAGGAAGTGATGCTGCCTTCCACAGGAACTCGGAAAACTAATTTGTGTCAGTAATCCCCCTGCCAACATATGTGAATCAGCCAATCAACATTTCCTAATGCCCCCCCGATCAAAGCGGTCTGGAACCGGGCCTGATTCTATTATTGAAAACTACTTCCGTAGCCGCTATTCTATCTGGAACTGATGAATCGGTACAGCCTTGCAATTTTGATCTTGCAACACTGAAATTGGAAAGATTTTCATGGTGCACCTGGCGCGCTCTCTGCACACGCTAGTGTTTGAGAAAGACTGCTCTGCCCGACTGACCGGTTTCTGAAAAACCTCTTGTGGTTCCACTTCCAAAGTCAGGGTATCTCACGCTCCACAGGCGACCTCCGTGTTCTCCATCGAGTCTGACAGTTCATACAAAAGCGGACTAACCGTTCAACTCCATATAAACTTTCAACTCTTATCATAATAACACAAGAAAAATAAAATCAACTTCCAACCTAGTGCCATTTTAAAGTTCTACAACAAATCAATACAATGGATTTACGTCTCCTAACTTTTTAATGAATCACTGCCGCTATCTGCTGTTCAGCGGTGGTACTGCAATGAGATGTCTAGACTTGTTGACTGAAATACATACTTAGTCTCAGCTCGTCAACCTTTCTAAACCTGCTCACGGTGGAAATTAGTGCAAAAACAGCCATTGATTTTCTTTTTTTCTTTTTACTACGGTTTCTTATATTTTCATATTGGGTGTCTCAATAAAATAGGTCTGTAGGTTATTTAAGCAAATAACTTGGGAAGCCTTTGCAAATGGCCAGTGCTTAACTATGAACCCAAAATATTTGATAGGAAAAATAACTTGTTTCAAAAAATTGCTTCAGATATATATTTTTTAGGGTTTGAGAACCTAAAATGTAACTCTTAATTTGTCGATTTTAACTTGGAGAAACCCTGAAAATATATATTTTTAAATATTTATTTTGAAGTTGATCCAATAACTCTTTCCAGTGGACGAGCTCATGGGGACCTGGCTTCATTATCCAGGTACCTTTTATTATTTAAATAAACCCAGAATATCACCGCTGAATTTGAACCCTGGGATTCAAGGGATTGGAGTTCGAACTCCAAACTTCCTTCATATTGTCCAATATATGGATCCATCTGGTTGCCAGTTGAGGTGAAAATCCCCCAAACTAATAAAATATTCTTTGCTCTAGCCGCTCTCCCCATGTGACCCCAAGCTAAATTTAGCTTCTTTCTTTTGCTTCGTTTTTCTTTCTTTTTTTTGTCTTTTTGGGTTATTTTTCTGTTGATCTTTTAGTCTTTTGTCCCTCCCTGTCATCCCTCATTATACTCCCTATCGCTCCTGTCTTTTCTTCCTCCAGCTCTTTAAACCCCCCGCCCCCACCTCACCCGATCTCGGCAGGGGGGCGTGCCGCTGAGTGACGGGCTGCTTGGCATCCTGTGGAGAAGGGTTGTGGGTCGGCTGACAGACGGGGGTCGGAGGTCACGGCCGTTCGGAGGAGCGGAATGGCCGCCGGGCGGTCGGAACAAAGGAACAACAACAGAAGGCTAATTATCATTAGCATCCAGGGTCCTTCACTCTCACTCTCACTCCCCGGAACACAGAATAGAAATCCACATGGAATCCATAACATTGCTGGATAAAAAATATCCAGTAAGGCAAAGGTAGTCATTGACACATTGGCCTCCTTTACTTTATGACTGTTACTGATACGCTACGTAATGGGTTCGGGTCAGTACGTTATGTCCAGTGTAGGTGCGATCGTTTGGACAATCTGTCTGCAACAGACGCACAATCTGAACCGGTTTCGTTTTTTTTCCTGGCTCCCAGACCGGCGTTCCGGTTTCCATCTCCCCGCCCGTCCGAGGCAAACTCGATCAGTTCCCTCCGCTGACGGAGCGGCGACGGAGCCCCCGTCCCTGGACGCAATAACCCTAACCCAATAAATCAGTGTGATCATTTTCAACCTGTCCTACACTTTCTGCCTCCAGAGAAGAAACGTTCTGCACCCGTTCTACCTCTCCCTCTCCGGCTCCGGCTCCACGCTGCAGTGCAGCCGGCGGTCAGGGGAATCGCTTGTGCCCAATGCCACCAAATGAGCGTCCTAAGCCCTAGGGTCCGAGTGGCATTTTTAAGAAGAAAAATACCTGTCTCCGTAGAGACCGGATGTGTTTCAGTTTCTCGTCTACATTTTAAAAATATTTGTACAAAATAAATATTTGCCAGTATTCGGATTCGGCTCCACCCTATACTTCACGTGCTTGTCCCGGCAATGCTACTGCTTCCATTACCTCACACTTCCATTCACAGCCGTACCAGCATTTTCCTGTAAATGATACTAGGATGAGAGTGGGGAGATTTACAGAACGACTTTTATGGAACATCGAGACCGGCTCCTTTTCCCACATTACGCCAATATGGAACATTGCCAGTGGATTTACGGATTTCATTACGTGTGGGGAAAATTCCAGAAGGTTCTCCAACGTTCTGGAGGGTTTTAAAGAAAGAAAGTCTTTAAAAAGACATTTAAAGAACCGGAAGTTTTATGATTGAAACCCTAGGATTCTGGAGTACGAACCGTAGGATTCTGGGGTTGGTACCCTAGGATTCTGCGGTTGGAACCCCAGGGTTGTAGGGTTCCGGAGTTTGAACCGTAGGATTCTGGGGGTGGTATCCTAGGATTCTGCGGGTGAAACCCTAGGATTCTGGACTTCAAACCCTAGGGTTCTGGGGTTAAGACCAGTGGATTGTGGACTTCGAACCCTAGGGTTTTGGGGTTGGAACCTTATGATTCTAGGGTTCTGGAATTTGAACAGTAGGATTCTGGGGTTGGGGAAATGTGGGGAATACACAAAATATGTTCTATGAACTAGATAAAGGTAAATTACAAAAGGGGCTAAGTAGCAGTAAGGATGCAAGTATTGACTTGAATGGTAATGTTGTAATTATGACTTTGCTGTTTTCCTGTGACTGTGACTTTCCTGAAATACTCGGGAAGTAGTGAGGGCGTAATCTGCAGGTAAAACATCAGTGTGTGTATTTCTGGAGGAGCTTGCTCTGTAGTAATGAGGATTTATTACCGGAGCCTGAACCGTAGAGCCATCATTTCATCGGTCTATGAGTCTTAAAATCCTTAAGTCTTTTTTAAGAGAATATTTTTTTTGAATATTTTTCAAATATTTAATACATCAAAAATATCTATATAAATATATCATATATAAATATTAATAATGTATAAAATATAAAATATTTATACTATTTTTTTTCTGCAGTATAGTATATAATTCAGCTATTGTGTGTAGAATTAGTGGTATTTTGCAGAACACTGGCTCTAGAGAGGGACTTCCGCGAGTTTCGCAGCCACCGTAGATTCTCCTCCACGGACGCCGCCATTTTGCTTCGCCACGGACATGGAGGGGAATTCGGTTGGATGCAATCTGCAACCTCACTGTTAGTGGCTGCTAAATTCTTACATACTGCATCTTTAAAATGAACATAATTGAAATGTCACAAATATAACGTCAGTTTTGTCCAAAAGATTTTTATGTTATTAGTGAATATACTGCATATATACAGTCAGGGCTGGCCCTAGCCTTTTAGTATAGAAGGTGCCCCTCTGCGTGCACATACCACAAAATTCCTTACAGGTGCATCCACCCTCCCATGCACACTGCATACCTCACCGCCCAAACTCCACCCAACCTGACCTCCGATGCCGCCACCTAACCTCAATCCAACTCAACCCCATTGACAAAACATTAGTCTGGGGATCTTCCCCCAGGAAGAAATGTGAGAGACCTTTATTCCTGCATTCTGGTGAATTTCTACACAAGTAAATCACAAAATAATGATGCATGATCCAACAAAATACATTTTAAAAACAAATCTAGTTCTCCTCAAGTAAAGGTCTGGATTTTAGTATTGTAACGCTGTGTGCGTGAGACTGTGGCGAAGGGGGTTCCGGGGGGTCCAGTTGATCGGTGGGTTGTGTTGTTATCTGCATCAGTTCATCTTATTGGGGCGAGGTGTTCAGAAAATAGGGTAATTGGCCGAGGTGATGGGAGGGCGGCTTCTGGGTTGTTCTGTGCAGGGAGGATGCGGATGGAGAAGAGTGAGGGAGAGGGATGCGGACAATATAAAAACATAAAAAGTAACATCTGGGGAGCTCAACATCTTTATATTTTGTAATCTAAAAATATATTACATTTTTTCTTCCATCATTTTATTTTCTTTCATTTTTATTTCCTCTTCTTGGCTTGGCACCTCCATGGATGATTGGTGCCCTAGGCGACCGCCTATATGGCCAATGCTCAGGGCCGGACCTGTATACAGTATATATCTAAAAAGAAAGTCAAATAGAAAACACAGTGGAAGGTGACATTTCTTCTTCCCATGAGTTTAAAGAGGAAACTTAATTCGATGAATTTGAATATGAATAGAATATGTTGATTAATAATATACTGTATATTAATTTATCAACCGGGTACTACCATTTGTACACAAATTTTGTGTGTGTATATATCTATGTATCTATTATTATATTATACTATTTAGTTTGATGGTGTGACAGAGGACCCCCTGAGGAAATAATAACAGTAATAGTAATGCGCTCTAATCTGTGGCACGGTGGCGATTCCCGCCTGGGGCACTGTTGGCACCGTGCTCCGGTGGGTTATCTCCCAATCAGGGGCCTTTCTGTGTGGAGATTGCACGTTCTCCCCGTGTTCGCATGGGTCTCCTCCAACATAAGGACCCCGACTAAAAATGTAACACTTCCTGTCCTGTCCCTGACCACGACATGGATACACCTGGAACTGGTCCCCGGGCGCCGACGAAAAAAGGGCTGCCCACTGCTCCTGGCTGCCCCTGGAGGAAGGACGGCCAGGATGGGATAAACGCAGAGACCAAATCTCATCATTCGCCACTGTGTGTGTGTGTGTCTATGTGTGTGTGTGTGTGTGTGTGTGTGTGTCACCCTCCGCATGCGTGTGGTTAAAAATGTGTGTGATTAATAAACAGTTCTTGTTCTTGTTCTAATACCTTCATATATACACTTCAACATTATCTAAATAGATTCATATATTTTTATATTATTATTATTATTATTATTATTATTATTATAATAACAAAAGGAAAATATACATTCAGGTAAAACAATAGCAGCACATAGAGATCAGATTTAAATGACACAAATACATATGAAGAACATAAAGTGAAAATATTAGATAAGACAATTACATTAAAATAAAAAACAAAAAGCAGGGGTACACATATATATAAACATAATAAGGTTTACAGTCAGGTTTCATGGAAAAAAAGTTCCATGGATGATGACGTCATGCTCTATTTGAACCAATCAGGGCGTTCGACGGGTTCCAACCGGAAGAGAATGTAAACAGATGAGACTAAGATGAGAAGGAGACTCTCCTGCGTAACACCGTCTTCCTCCGTGACATACGCTTTCCTCCATTGTTATGAAAATCTAATGAGTTGTTAGTGGGTAATTGTTGAAACTCGCCAATTTTTCTACCGTTATCTTAGCTTAGCTAAGCTAGCTCCACCAATAGGCCTACGCCATGCCCCAGGAGGAACCAGCCGGGGGCGAACAGCCGCTGCCCGGAGTCCGCTCCGAGCACAGCAGGGTCCCTGTTCAAGCGGTGTTTTGTAACCGAAGCCCCCGCGTCGTGCGACCGATGTGGATCGACTTCTCCGGGAAGCCTCGGCCGTATAACGACGTCCAGCCCGGGAAAGGTCAAAGAATGACCACTTATGCCGGTGAGTGGCTTTAGGGACAGCGCGACGTGGAGGAAGTACAGTTTTTGACGCTGGTTACGACTTTAAAGATGCACTGTGTAGAATTAGTGGCATCTAGCGGAGCAGGTTTGGCAGAAATGGAATATAATATTCATAAGTATGTATTAATTTGTGTATAATCCCATGAAAATAAGAATCGTTGTGTTTTCGTTACCTTAGAATGAGCCGTTTATATCTCCATGGGGGCTGGAGCTCCTTCCACGGAGGCGGCCATGTTTCTACAGTAGCCCAGAATGGACAAACCAAACACTGGCTCTAGAGAGGGACATTTTTCACGGCCATTGTAGATTCTCTTCCACGGATGCCGCCATTTTGCACGGACACAAGGGGAACTCAGTTGATTGCAATCTGCAACCTCACTGCTAGTTGCCGCTAAATCCTAACACTGCGCCTTTAATTGCTTTTAATCCAGCACTTTAATTGCTTGCTCGTGATCAGTTTCCATCCTGAGATTAATAAAGCACCTACCTATCTATCCCATGATCATCTCTTTTCCTTTTGCTGGCCTAACATACTTTCATAAAAATAACCTCTCTCTAACTCAGAAGTTAGAGGGGTTTTTTTACCATTAGATATTTAGACCATTAGATGTTTAGCTGGCTGTGACTATGACATACAGTAGGTTTTATACTGTAACAAATGTACTTGTTGTAATTTTGCAAGTGTATTCAAAATGACATAATTATATCTATCTATTTAACTATCTATTTCAGCAGATTGCGGTCTTGGTAGCATACAATTAACAAAAATTTGATTGATAATTGCAATTCATTGTGTGACAATTAATCGTCAATTAAAATGTCATAACCATGACAGCCCTACACTACTTTCTACCTCTTTAAAACTACTTTCTTCAAGGAAGAGGAATATCCAAACTTTTGACATTTGGTGTGTTTTCTTGTCTGTCATGTTGCCAGTGGATTTTCTAATGTCCATTCAGTCCTTTGACTCGCATTTTCCTCTCAGGTCACCCGTGGATGTTCCGGGATGCGGAGACTGATGAGCCATTGCAAGTTAATCGCAAAGAACTGTTCGTTCCGCAACCATTAGACAAAGGACAGCTTTTATTTGCCGAGATTACTTTACCAGGTGAGCTTTGCAAGTTGACTAGGCCACTGTCATTGTGACAGGTCATTAGGGATTGTTGATATCATGAGCCAATTAATGTTTTAATGGTTGAGAATGCAATCTCTTGACTGTTGTCAATACTCTGAGATATGCTCAAATTCTCTTCGGTCTCTTAGTGTGTTAGTTCAGTCTCTTAGTATGTGTGTGTGCGGCTTGACTTACCCCAAATTTTCTACTTTTTACACTTGTAAGGCAGTGTGCTAAATGGATGGATGAAATTGTGATAATGAATTTAGGATTGCAATAATGATGACATAACAAAAAAAAACACTATTAGTTGTCAAAATATTAGGGAGATGCTAATTTGAATTTTGAAATACTTTGCTCCAAAAGATGATATGGATGTATTTCCTGCACGTAGAGAATGACCGTTCAACAATGAAAGGAGTTATTCATCACCTTGTAGTTTTGTAATTTCATTGAAATTGGCAAATACTGCTGCTTTGTATTATATATTCTGTATTCTGCCCAGCGTTTCCTGAATCTGTACATGTTTCTGGAAGAGTAACAAATTAGACAAGATGTCTCTAGTTTTCAGCTTGAAGGAACGAGCTCTCCAGGTTATCCGGCTCTTGGTACGACCTGAGGATTACAGAAAGCTGGAAATTGCACAGTGTCTGCACGAGGAGCTGGAAGATCCACCCAGCATCATGAAAGATCTAAGGCGCGTGAACCAGTGAATGGAGCAGCTTGTACGGGAAAGGATTTAGGACCAGGAAGCGTGACCCATGAAACTCTGCATCGTGGACAATATTCACATTAGAAGAGGGATGCTTCAATGGAGCACTCTTGGCTTGCTGAAGAACAATGAGATGCCAGTGAACATTCCTTATTCGAGCCGTAGTTGTTGTCGAAAGGTTTTTTCAACATGTGTTACTTTTCTTGCCACTTAAATCTTCACCTTTGTAAGATACAATAACACTTCATTAATCCCAGGGGGGGAATTAAGGGGATACACAAGAATTTATGTTTATCCATGTTTTCTACATTCTACTTGTTTGACCAGTATGATTTTTACATTACAACAACACCAACTTCAGTTTGCTATGATGGAAGGCTGTGGATGATATTGAATTGCTTTATTTGTCCCGGTGCCCTATAATTGTAAACGGGGGAGGAGGAGGAATCATTCTTCTACGCAGAAATGGTGGATTCATGGGAAAATCGTTATCAATCAACATGACGGCTAAGTGTTGGATAAGATTAGACATCAAACACAGAGTATTACTTTAAAATGTTTATTTTGAATAAGAATATGGAATTTTGTAGAAATTGTTGAAAGACATATATTTTCTTTTTGCTATCGGCTGTCAAAACATTTAGGTTTGGCAGCCTTCCACTGTAGGCTACTGACTATTATCCTCATATCCTTATAATATGAGGTTAAACCAACAAGGTAAAACAGCAGGAAGGTTAACATGGTTACAAAGAATTGCTGTTTCTGTCAATACATGTATGTATATCAACCTAATAAAATAATATAAAAAAATGTCAACCTGACAATTTAGGAATTGTATTTTTCCTCAGTACAGCTGATTTTTCCACAATGCAGCCACAAAAAATGGAAATGTTCAGTATTCATCCCCCTTGTTCAGTACTTGGTTGAACCACCTCCTATCTAGTGCTTCCTCACACGTCTCAACCCCCTGCCAGTCTGTATAAAATAACCATCCATTGTCTTCAATAATAAACATAATTGTCTTGTACAAGATTTCTGTTAGTACTTGTTTTAAGAGAGAAAGGTATGAGACAGACAGATTTATACCAAAAGAATGCTGACTTGTGTTTTTCTTGTTTAAACACAACATTGGTGTTTGTCAGAAGGGATATTGTTGCTCATCTGTTACCTAGCAACAGAGAAACACAATCTATCCTTGTCTTTGTGAGGAGAACTACAGTAGAGGTAGAAATGCAGGTCGGAGGCAAGAAGAAAAGCTGTGGCCGGAGTCCTTTCAGACAACAACAGTGAGTTCTTTATCGTCCTGGGCTTTGTCTTGTTTAACTTTGAGTTTGATCACCTTGAGGGAAACTAGAGATGTGCGGTCTCAAACATTTGCACTTCATCTCACTCTTCACCAGCATGACGTTTTGGCCAAGATCTCACCCTGTCATATTTCCACAAAGTCATACCGATCATTGGACCATAATGAAAACAAGGGTAAGACCAGTTCATACAAATCGATCTTCAGGAATATTTTAATCTTTTGATAGAGCATTTAAGTTCTTATCATTCTCAACTAGGTACCGACCTATCTTGGGTTAATTCCAACCCCCTTGCTGAAGGACAAAGGTCAGATAGTGGTGTAATTATCACATGATTATCTTATTAGTATATTATTAGTATACTTTATGTTAATTTAATATATGACACTACAAGTCAAACATGAAAGCACTATGTCAGGATCATTTGGGCTGGTAGCCAAATGTTAGTGTTGACTTTTGCGCTTGTTCCATGCAGACTTCCAAGTGTCTGGATCAGACCCAGTTAGTCCGGATCAAACCAACAGCTGCTTTTTACCTCCTCTGACCCTGCATCCATCTGAGACCACCATCAACAACCTTATTTCTTCTATGGTGCAAGGTAGAAGCCACCCTTATTCGCTTTATTCAGACAGAGGAAATGCAACTACTTCACCCTATCGCCTCTGATTCAGGTGCATACTACAAGTACCCAAAAAGGAGTTCCGTTCCTCAAAACATGCCACAGTACAGGAATGAGTTCAATGACCGCGCTAGGAGGGGCTTTTGTTACTGGCTCATTGAGAAAAAGTCCCCAAAATGTAAGTAATGACGCAAACTTACTCTTTTGTTGTTGCTTAGCTTCTCTGGTTTGGTTATGTTGCCTAATCGTGTTTCAGGCATTTGATCCCTGTTTTGCATTTACAATTCATTACGTCATTTACAAGCCTGGCTGACGATGCAAAATAAATCTGAAACAAGTTATGACAGCACAGTGTGGAGGTACATGGTGAATTAATTGGCTGACGTGCACTTTAGAATTCTGTTGCTGACTGCAATTTTATTTCTCGTCAAGGTCACAGATCCAGCTTCGGAAGCTATAAGACGTGTCTAGGATTACCAAGAGTCTGAGAAGAAGTGCTACAATCTGTGATTTGACCATCTTTGGCTAAATGAACATTACAATGTCTTAAAAAATCCCTTGTTACAGGTTGTAATCATTTCAGTTAAGCAAAGAGAAAATATTGTTTCACTGTTGGAAAAGGGAACATGGCATTGCCATCTTTTCAAATAAACGAGCTTGATTTCATCAGTGAAATATGGTCTGGCCTATTCATGTAAAATGTACCATTTGCAATGCATGTTAACATGGTTACACTGTGATCCATCCTTTCGTGATGCAGGGTGCTGTTATTACAGCCCTGCTTTAATTATTACACCAAAGCTATAAAGGGCTATTTCTTTAATGCATTAGTTTCTCAGATTTTATTTCCAATTATGTTGGATAATAAGAGGCCCGATGTATGTACACTGGCGAGGAGTGTGTGCAGGAATACCAAGGCAACCAATTGTGAACAACCTAGTTGCATTTTTATTTTTACCATTATTTATCATCATTACTATTATTTAAAACTCTCAATTTTACATTTAAATGTATTTTTATTGGAATGATTAATCATTACAACAGAATAACATAAATATATAATATAATAATAATAATATACATATTATGTATATACAATATACATAATATAAAAATGTTGGGCAAGTTCATTCAGGAACCCCGTGTTACTATGGAAACATCAAACAAAACCCTCAGGTAAGTGTGAGCTATTTTTAGTGTGAAACAAAATCACATATTTGTGACGTCACTACTCTACTTGGTGACAAATACTTGCACGAATATTAAAGACACGTTTAAAAATCACGAGGAAAAAACTATCTGGAATTGAAATCTCTCCTTGACAAAAAAGAAATAATAATTAACTTTGTTTATTACATATATATTATTATTTCGATCTTAATTAAATCATAGCGTGCACGCTTTCATGAATCTATTTTTAGCGCTCAAATTGAAAATTTCAACACTAGTTTAAAAAATATTTATTATTATGAAATATCGTGATGTGGGTGGACACTGTAGGAAGGCCGGAGCAGTGCAACGACCTGCAAGGTGTCCGTGGCGGCGCCTGATTGAAACGCGCCCGGAGAGTCCTCTGAGCGGTACGTTCACTCGCTCATCTAATGTCGTCTGTGGGTGTATATATCCAGTGACGTTAAAGTAAACTACAATGTTTTTCTCCCGCTCAAAAAAAGTAAGCAAACGCAACGCCCGCATATATATTATGGTCATTTAGTTTGGGGGCAGCCATGCAGGTGGAGGGTTTAGTTTAAAACGCCACATTTGAACCTGATTAGTACAGTTGTACTACCACGTGTGCGTGGTGTAAAGTTACTCCTCGAACTTGACGGAGGTAAATAAAACAATTTTTTGGTTGATTTAACGTCGCACCAAGAGCCAAACATTTTTTTAATAATTAATTTAGAATTATTTTTAAATTTAGTTATGTGATATTTATGTTGGGATGTTATTTTAATATTGACACAATTTTGATTTGAATGCTATAAAATTAAGCTATTCCGTTGGAAATCGGTAATTCCGACTCCGCAGTCCCTTCCGAGCTAAATGTGTTGCATTGCTCCCGGTTCGGGAAAACATGGATGCCCACAGTAAATCTGTGGGGTTTAATCACATGGACGGCAACACTATACAGGGAATACAATTAGAAGTTAGACGCGTGTTAAAATAAAATAAAAACCACGCAAAGAGGGCGTCTTGTTTTCCGCCATGTTACCGTGACGAGGAAGAGGTTTGATTTTTCCGAGTTTCCGAAGTCAATGGAACGCAGCACCAGGGGAACGTTAATTAAGACAGATCGGAAGTGGCGGGTGGGAGGCCGAGACCATTGGAGCAATAGTTTTCAGTACGTATACAATTTATTATTATTATTATTATTATTATTATAAATGAGTG
>OMKR01103842.1:0-12530 GCA_900302355.1 Cyttopsis rosea | reverse complement strand
TGAACTGTGCCTTCACACACACACACACACACACACACACACGCACACACACAGTAATTTCTCAGCAAATTGCGGCTCCAGATGAAAGGCCAAACGTCTCCTTATTGATTTTCTCTCCTTTCATTTGTAGATTATTTATGGCCAGGACTTCTCTCTTTGTGAAAGGAGGAAGAAAGAGAAAGAGAAAGATAAGGGAGGTAGCTGGACACATAAAAACGGCACTGGACACGATAAAAAACAGAACAGAGAGAAACGGATGAGAGAGTGAGAGAGAGAGAGAGAGAGACAGAGAGAGTGGCTTCAAAGGCTTCATTCCTTTTAATGAGATTATGAGAGTCCCTTCTTTGATAAACCCCAAAAACAGTTGGGTCTTCTTGACTTCTTTCTTTCTTTCTTTCATCAGTTCTTTGTTTCTTCCGGTAAATGTTTTTGTTTCTGTAATTATTTCGCTCTTAAATGCCCCGTGTGTAAGATTTAGTGGCATCTAGCAGTGAGGTTGCAGATTGCAACTGAGCTTTTCGATTCTCACCCATTTGGGTTTAACGCTGGTAACAACATTTCCCAGAAAACAGGCAATTTAGCAATAAAACCCAAAGTTTTTTTATTTATTTAAATAACTCCTCGAATCCGCAAAGTCTGCTTCACGGCGCTCATGTTAGCTTCGCCTGAGATGAGATTAAATAAAAATAAAAAAAAATAAATCCACACCATTCCTTGAAATTGATTTGTCCCCCATCACTTGCATTGAACACCTGATGGAGGAATGGAGCGTTGAGGATGGAGCAAAGGCTGGGACCTACCTACGTACCACTTGGGTGGCGAGTATAAAACCGGGATAAATTAACCTTCCCTTTAATGACCGTCTTAACATTCCATTTCAGGATGTATTAACTTGAGAAAGAGCACATTGTGTATTTCTTCACACGGCATGGAGACCAGATGTTTGGTGTGCAGCAATATGTTGGCCCAAGATACCATGATGCGATACCCTCCACTGCTCCACGCACCCCTTCCTATATGGGAAGTCCATGTTGCACACACATCATGTCATGCAGCAATCAAGATATGAAGTTCAACATGTGCTGAAACCCATTTCACCACAACTTAACGGTGCTCCATATAACAGAGATTGAAAACAAGATTGGTGATTGGTTTATTGGAGACGTAGTATGTGCTCGTGCACACGTCAATGTAGTGGGTTCTTTCGGATGCACGTCTTCTTCGTGTAACGGGAATTGGTGCAACAACATTTAGTCTAAGTTGGAGTAACCCCCTAAAAGCTGCAGTGGGGTGGTACGCTATTTGGACAGCCTCGTCCAATTTAGCCATTTAGTCATATCTCCATCTGTTTGGAAGCTGTATTTACTACAAATGGGCAGTGAAGGCCAAGGTAGTGCAGCTGTATGTGTTTAGGAATGGAAGAGGAAGGTATAGGCCCCCGTTAGCGGGCCAATTTGTCCCCTCCATCCCGGGTACAGCGAGTTAAACAGAGCAGCTCCTGTCTCAGGTCCATCCAGCCACCGTCAGCAGCTTGTTTCTACAGTAAAAACATTAACTCGCTGTGTCGGTCTCATACTGTAACGTTCAGGATGTGGCTTCAGGTAGAAATGAAGTGACAGCAAATATACAAAATGTCATTTTTCTTTAGTAAGCAAAACACCATGAGACCTGTTGATGTCACCTGTTTAGTTTTAAGCCATCGGGGAGGTAGAGCAGTAAGGGTTTGGGAATGGCAGCCAAATGGTGTTACAGAGCAAAGGAAACATTTTAGTCTCACAATAATAATAATAATTATAGTAAAATAAATAATAATAATAATAATTTATTAGTTTTAAAACATTTATTTTCAAAATAAATAAATAAATAAATAAATAAATAAATAAATAAATAAATAAATAAATAAATAAACAAACAAACAAACAAATAAATAAATAAATAGAAAATTTTATAAATAAATAAATAATTTGTTCATTTAAAAAATATATTTAAACTATTTTATTGTTTTTGTTGTGACTCAATCAAACGTAAAGGAACACTCACAGATGCAAATGAATTGAAATATTATATTTCTGTATTACACTGATTGTGCTATGTAATATTTTTGGAATCAGATGGTACAAATGAAGATTTGGTAGCAATTCATTATATATAAAATGTCAATATATCCATATAGAATCGTATTGATATCAGATTCAATCCTCATTTTATCGAATCGTGACCCTTTGCATGAAAATCGTTACAAATAAACAGATACCCAGCCCTAAAAAGTGCTAATCAGGCCTCATCAATTATAAATATTTTGGATATTATATCGATATAACAACAGTGGTTGTATATCTATCTATCTAATAATGCGAGGAATCTCTGTCTTTATTTCTTTCTGTATGTATGTCCTTCGATTATCTCGACAGCGCTTCATCTGATCTGCGTCACACTCGACGTGCAGTGTCCAATTTGGTGCAATTTGCATTGCTAATTCTGTGTCACCAAAAAGGAGAAGAAGGAAGAATTCCGAACAGGCACGTTTGGAATGGGCACTGCAGGATGGAAGGAGGGAAGGAGGGAAGGAGGGAAGGAGGGAAGGAGGGAAGGAGGGAAGGAGGGAAGAAGGAAGGAAGGATGGGAGGGAGGAAGGAAGAAGAGAAGGAGAGAAGGATAGGAGGGAGCAAGGAAGGAGGGAAGAAAGACAGTCGTGTTTTGAAGGCGCTCTGCACTAGTTGAAAATAAATTGATTAAAATACGATGCTGTTTCATTTTCCTTGTTCTAAGGATTTCTGTGCAACACGGCGGCTGTGGGAGGTGTATTGTATAATTCTGACACATTATTTTACAATGCGTCAAACACACACACACACACACACAATGTCAGAAACAATATAGAATGTATAGAAGGTACATGTTCCTGGACTTGCTAGGAGTAAAAAAAAAAAAAATGTCAACACAAGACAAACAAATCCAGACTACCAACGTCAAGGCTGAAAACCAAGGTCCCCCATCACTGCTCAGTGTGTGTGTGTGTGTGTGTGTGTGTGTTCATGTCCTTGTGCATGTGAGTGTGGTCATATGTTTTTGAGTGTTTCTGTGTTTGTTTGATTGATTCGTTGGTTTTGTGACACAAGAAATAGCCATTAAAAATAAAACCAAATGGAAAGAAAACATTTCACAATTCTTAACAAAAAATGTATACTGTATACCTGTTATTTTCACCCACCAGTTTTCAATTTACTCTTAATTTAATTCAACTCTTAACTTAACAATACAAAATAGACCTAAAAATAAACAATAAACCACAAGAATAAACCAAAAAAACAAAACCAATATATACTGTGTATCTGTATGTATCTGAGTCATAAAGAGCGAGAAAGGCTGAGAGAAGAAGGGAAGATAGAGTGAGAGTTCTGTGAGGGCTTCGGAAAAAAATAAAAATAAAAATAAAAAATAAAAAAAACAAGCCTTTCCTCTGTGGCATGTTGGGGTTCTTTTGACATTGTGCAGAACGCTGATCACCTTGGGCGATGTGGTGACGCGCCCGTGACAGGAACACTGACCCCTGCTGGTCAGTGCACCACCACCCTGCTGACACGCTTCGATATTAACCATATCATGGATGATGCTTTTTATTTCCACGCCATTTGGAAAGCAGCCGGGGCTTAAAGGAAAATCCAACCTTTTTTAGCCTTATGTTTACGGTACCCTGAAGAGTCAGGTTCCCATCATTGATTGTGATTGGTTGTCGAGTGAGCCGTGGTATTGGCATCAGAATCTTTTAAATTGATGCAGTATTATGAGAGAATAGCTTCAGCCGACGATTGCCCCATAGTATTATGTGTTTCAGTGGTAAAAAAGATAAGATAAGATAGTATATGATAAATACTGGATAATAATATATAATCCTGGAGAAAAATTCAGGTTTACAGCAGCAACAAAACAGTGTAAGTCAAGAAAGATATAAAAACTAAAATGAGATAAGAACCCGTATGTACACATCTATCTACACAAAGTATTGAAGCACCACGCTAACTAGTGACCAGTGACCCCAATATGGCAGGTAGGGTTGCCAATTGTCCCGTATTAGCCGGGACATCCCCTATATTGGTCTAAATTGGTTTGTCCCATACAGGACCTCTCTTGCCCTGTATATTGACTGCTGCTCTACTCTGATCACCACTCATACAGATCCTAGATCTGATACAACAGCAGTCGCAGATCATGTGCTGATCACGCCACGGGTGAGATCACCTGTCATCCATTCACAGGCCTCCTCATGCACATCATTTGTACTTATAGCGCAAATACGCCAATTCCTGCAACAAAAAAAAGGTTTGGTAATGTCTGGTGTTGTTCGGTCGGTTTGGCATTTGCAAATATGGATAAACTTGCAAAAAAGGAAAGACTGTGCAGCTACAACAGACAATATGAAGCAAAAAAGACGCGGGGTTAAGCCCGTCAGCGGTGACTTGACGACAGCCTTCGGTAGTTTATGCTGCCGGGAATTCTCAATTGGCCATGGAGGTGAGAATGACCTAACTCAGTGTGCTTCCACAGAAATGCACAAGAAGGCCTCACTAGCTAAAGGTGCAAGCAATATCGATGCATTTTTCGTGACGTCTACTGCGGAAAATGACAAAATTGCGGCAAGCGAAGCCTTGTGTGCACCATACGGTAAAGACGGACAGCACCGACCGTCTTGCTAAGCTCAGCTTTGTTTCATGACTCAAATGTTGTTGAGATGATCACAATCAATGTTTTAGGATCAATAGACTGTGCGGGATTTTTTGGATGATCTGTCCCCGACCGAAGGTGAGCTTGTGTATTTCTCAGTTGCCACGGACGCCTCAAACAAGGGAAATAGACAATTTTTTCAGTGTGCGTGAGATATTTCTCTGTGTCTGATGGAGTGCAGTGCAAGTTACTTGACTTTTATGACGACAGTGATGAAACTGCAAAGATCAAGCTCTGATGACTGTCTAGAAAAGCATGAACTGGATATTAGACACATCACAGCCTATGCAGCAGATAATGCCAATGTCAACTTTGGAAAACACCGCTCCGTTTACCAGTTATTGAGCAGTGCCAACAATTGCATTCTGAAAGCGAATTGCCCAGCTTACATAGCTCATAACACCTGAAAGCACGCCTGCGTTCAGCTGTCAGTGGATATTGAGTCAATTATTTGAAAGATCTACAGCCACTCCTCAATATCTTCTTCCCAAAGAGAGGATTTTTTGCCTTTGTTGACATTGAGTGACATGAAATTTTGCGTCATGTTTGCACACTCTCCTCATCCATCTGTCGATCGTCTCCTGCAAAGCTGGCCCATTTCTTACTTCATACTTCAGGTCCCTTGGGGAGATCTGTCCTGTGGCACTAAAGAGGATTTTTGAGGATGAAGAAAAAACTGAGCTGAGCTGCTAAGATTTATCTGTGTTTTTTTTCCACAACGTGGGGGGTGTTTCTGACCAACTCGTAAAAAAGCTGGAGGAAATAAAGCTCTGCATCACAGATGTTTACGAGGGAGTCTGAAAGTTCAAAATGAAGATGCTTCAGTGGGAACAGGACAGACTTTTTGGATACCAGACCAAGCAGCTGATGGACATACAAGTGTCACCACAAAGGTCCAAGCAGCAACAGGACTTTGTGAAGTTCTACGACTGTGTCATTGCATAAAATTGATAAGTGGTTTGATTTTTCACCAGAAAATGTAATGGTGAAACTAGAACCGATCGGCCTCTATGAGGAGCTCTCCGTTACTGACCTGGAGCAGGAGGTGACTGCCCTTAAAATGACAGAGAGTGCTAGCCGGGAGGAAATATAGAGAGCCGGACAGGATACCACAAAATCCACCAGTGAGAAGTGGGTGGCAGTTTTCCAAAACATAGGGAAAGCCAACTTGATCAACATGTTCAGGATTGTCTCATTTGTCCTCAGTGAGCCAGGCTCAAATGCCTTTGTACAGAGGATTTTCTCTCTCTGATGACCAGACTCAAGAAACAGATGCAGCACAGAGCTGATCAAAAACTAACTTCAAATATCTGCGAACTGTGACTTGTCATGTAAGGACTTCTCTCTGACTGTGCAAAAGGACAAAGGACTGCTTGAATCAGTCAAGAGCAGCAAAAAATATCCATGGAAAAAGTAGACTTGGTTGACCTTTTTGCTGTAAAGGTCCAAATTGAGGATTATTTACATAAGCTTACATAATGATAGTTTTAGTAAAGCTATAGACTAAATGGAATATACACATTTTTTGCCTTTTCAATTGAATAAGAATATGAATATACATTGTATATTCACACACCATACCCACATCGCCGTGGCACCGTGCATAGATGGTAGTGAGAAAATTGGCAAATCTAATGGCAGGTGTCAGTTAGTCTACACTAAGTGCAAGTTACAGAATTGAAGCACTACTAATAAAAGTGGTGTACGGTAGTAACAGTAGTCAAACAAGTGGCATAACAGACAAACAACTTTTTAAACAAATATTAGACGTAACGAAAAATAACGTTATTAACCGGTAACAGAGATGTTAGTCACTAAAAATGGAGATAAGGATAATAAAGGTTTCAAAGTTTCTTTTCTGAAACAATAAAATGTTTGTCTTTGTTCCAAGTAAAATTCTTTTCCATTTTTTTCTCATCTTTTCCTCGTCCGTGGGGAATCCCTGCCTGCATTGCAAAAAAAAGAAAAAAACGCATCATGACATCACAGCCTCCCAATCCATCATAGTTCCTCTGCGGCAGATCTCTAATTCCTCTCTCTAAAATATATAAATATAAACAAGTGTCTAATATACAGAGTGTCTGTCGTGAGCATCTCAAGAGGAGAGTCGCTGCCCTGCGCTGAATATTAAACAGTGAATGTTCCCAATATCAGGCTGGCACTCGCTCCCAGCAGATGATGGATGGAGCACCACCTGGTCTATCGCTCTCCTCCTCTTCCTACGCCGTCCTTCCTCTTTGTGTCTCACACAGATTACCGCCACCGCTATGATTTATATTTTGGACTATTTCTGTTCTAACGATTTCTCCATTTAGCGTTCTTCTGTGGACGATGGGCTGTTCCCACGAGTCTGACTCTCTCTCTCTCTCTCTCTCACCCCAAGGAGTCAAAGTGACCTTATTAACTGGTAATAGACATTTCAAAGTGATGTTTTTAACCGGCAATAGACTGTGATGGCCACAGCCACACATGGAAATATTATCCCAATTCATGCTCTCTCACCTCATTAGTTTGCTTTTTCATTTTCAGTCAACCACACCCAAACAATTAGCCTCACAGATTTGATTTGGAATCTGCTTATTTGCTATTAACCTTACATTGTTTTATATGAAGTACACACATTTTAACACTGTAGGGTTATACAGTCAATTTTCTGTTATATTAACCATTTGTTTCTTTGTCTTTGACTTACCATGGTTGTTGCGGGAGGTCTCTTCCTGGTGGAGCAAAAGGCGTGGCCAAAAGCTGAGGAGTCTTAAATGCTGGAGCCAGCTCATGCTTAAGAATGACCAGTCTATTAAAATGACACTGTGGCACATCCACCGGTCCCAACGACCGGGAACTAGCAGGGGGACCTGCTCCGTGTCCATCCCCAGGACCAACGGGGGTTTTGGCCGGACCCCAGCCAGTACCGGCGCCCAGAAGGGGTCCGACCACACCCCAGTTGCGTCCGGCACCAGGACCTATGTAGTTTTGGCGGGTTCCCGGTCCACCCTCCTGTCCTGCAGGGTGAACGCCTGCAGCCGGGTGCCAGCGGGAGGTCCAACTCCAGGTCCATCCCCGGAACTCACGTGGGGTCCAGGGAGAGCCTGGCCCGTCCTGGGGTCCCGGAAGAGTCCACTCGCCTTCCAGCTGCGTCCGTCCCCAGGACCCACGCGGGACCCGGTGTGCTGGCGGTGCCTGCAACTCAGCCATGTCCGACGGGTCTGCCCCAGGAGGGCGGTCGTATGAGTCCAGTCCGGGAAGAGCCTACGGCGGAAACGGCCCAGAGCGTCCAGGAGTGTCCAGAGCAAGGTGAGTCACTTTCTGTTTAGTGCAGTTCTTTTCCAGAGTAGGCTTCCCTCATGAAATATTGACGGATCAGGGAACTAACTTCATGTCCACTCTGCTGAAACAACTGTATCAGTTACTTGGCATTAGAAGCCTGAGGACCACGCCGTATCATCCCCAAACTGACAGAGCACTTCATCCAGACCCTGAAGCAGATGCTTTGGAAGTTTGTGAATGACAGTGGTACAGAGTGGGATCAGTGGCTGCCATACCTCCCCTGCATACAGGGAAATACTCCAAGCCTCCACTGGTTTCTCTCCATTTGACCTTTTGTACGGGCATGAAGTACGAGGACCTCTCTCATCGCTGAGAGAGATTTGGGAGGGAGACAGGGGGGTCTGTTATATCCATTATATATATATATTTAACATTATATCCTATGTTGTCCAGATGAGAGACCGATTGGAGAAAATGAGTGAGCTTGCCCAATCACACATGGCAGAGGCCAGCAACAGTAGATGTCCTGGTACGATCGGTCAGCCCGACAGAGATCCTTCAACCCTGGGCAACAAGTGCTACTGCTCCTCCCCAGTGATAACAACACGCTGTTGGCAAAGTGGCAAGGACCGTTTGAGATCCTGAAGAAACTTGGCCCACACCACACACCAGGAATCAACCCCTGGACAACCATGCTCCAGTAGGATACTGCATGTAAATCTCTTGAAGGAGTGGGTGCAGTGACCTGAAAGGAAGGCAGAAGTGACATCAGAGGTGTGCTAGAGGAAGAGGAAGTGGACGAGCAATACTTACCTCCTGCTGGTGCTCTGTGGACTTTGACCTCAGCCATCTCTCAGAAGACAAACAGCTTCAGGGGAAAATATGGAATTCAGATGTATTTCAGGAGAATCCTGGGAGGACAAATATTGTTGAACATGACATTGTTGTTAGAGAAGGTGCTTCTATGAGACAACTTAGTTACAGAATTCCTGAATGCCTGCTGGCCTCACTGGAAAAGGAGGTTGACCTGATGCTGTCCTTGGGGATCATCGAGACAAAAAGTGAGTGGTGTAACCCAGTGGTCCTGGTGCCGAAGAAGGATGGCAGCATGAGATTTTGCATTAACTTTAGGTACCTGAATTCAATTTCTCTGTTTGATGCCTATCCAACACCAAGAATTGATGACCTGCTTGGATGGCTGAGAAAAGCAAAATTCTTGACCACAATAGATAGGTGCAAGGGTTACTGGCAGGTTCCACTCACTGAGCGGTCGAGGGAGGAGACAGCCTTCAGGACACCATTAGGGTCCAGTTCACGGTCTTGCCATTTGGGTTGCACAATGCTCCAGCAACCTTCCAGAGGCTCATGGATCAGGTACTTTGGCATTTCTCTGGTTTTGCTGCAGCATATCTGAATGACATTGTCATATTCAGTACCACCTGGGAGGAGCACTGGAAACATCTGTGCACTGTCTTGGATTGTCTCCACTCTGCCGGGCTGACCATAAACCCATCGAAGTGTGTCTTTGCCACTGCAGAGACAGAATACCTGGGCTACGTCATCGGAAACGGGGTGATACAGCCGCAGGTCAACAAGATCCAGGCCATTGAATCATGTCCTTTGGCTCAAACAAGGAAGCAACTCCGATCCTTTCTGGGCATGGCGGGCTTCTATCACCACTTCATACCGCAATTCTCTGCCAGGGCAGCTCTAATCACAGACTTGATTGGATCCCGGTGTCGCAATCAGGTCCAGTGGACAGAGGAGGCAGTTGCAGCTTTCTATGACATCCAGCAATCATTGAGTAAGAAACCCGTTCTATACAGTCCAAACGTTGATCAACATTTTATTCTGCAAACAGATGCTTCCGACAGGGCCCTGGGGCGGTGCTTCTCCAGGGACCGCCAGGCAACTGCCATCCAGTTGCCTACATCAGCCAGAAACTGTTCCTCAGGGAGGTTCGGTATTCAATGGTGGAGAAGGAGGCATTGGCCATCAAATGGGCCCTTGACTCCTTCCGGTACTACCTCCTGGGTAGAGAATTTACCCTGGAGATGGATCACAAAACGCTTCAGTGGATTGAAAGATGAAGGATACCAATGGAAGGATCACCTGGTGGTACCTGGCACTGCAACTGTTCTAATTATTTCTAATTAATATTATTAACCAGTAATAGAGATTTCAAATTAATCTTATTAATCAGTAATAGAGATTTCATAACCAGTAATTGAGATTTCAAAGTAGCGTGATTACTCCAACCTCCCGATAACCCTCTGCATTCTATCCGCAGATATTCTAAACCCTGATTCCTCTTTTCGTGACGCTATTTGATTAGCTTGTCTTATTTCACAAGAGCTTATCTTCTGTGGAGTAGATACATACTGTATATCATGGATGGTGGACATTCTGTGAGACTTTTTCCACCTTTGAGAGATGAGACATACGGTAAAAGGAAAATAATGTTCTGATGACAGTACTTGCATCTTTTTAACTCTGTAAAGTGTCCTTGGGTGACCTGAAAGGCGCTTTTAAATAAAATGTATTATAATTATTATTATTACTTCTTTGTTTGTAGACATCAGAGATTTCAAAATAGTGTCATTAACTGGTAATTGGGATTTCGAAGTAACGTTATAAATTAATCCCCACCTATTGGTTTCCTTCAACCGGCTCTTCATTTACTGCGGTATGGACATCACACCGTCTTGTAACGCCAATTTCGCTAAAGCTAAAGTCATATCTTAACTCTAAACTAAACTCTAATCTCAACGGGAATAATCAACAGAAACCGTCATTGTTCGCTGATGACTCCTCTCACTCGGTTAGCGTTGCTCCAACCTCCCAATAACCCTCTGCATTCCTGCCCGCAGATGTTCTAAACCCTCATTCTTCTTTTAGTGGCACTATTTAATTAGCATGGACATTCACAAAAGATGGAAATATAATCGTGAGACTTTTGTCCCCCTTTGCGAGATGAGACGTACGGTTCTGGTGACAGTACTTCTTTGTTGTAGACATCACGGACACTAGATCCTGCTTCACGCATTCCCCCGCCATGGCAGCCCCGATTAGTTTCTGAGCATCGATAAGATAAGTGACTGACGGGCTGAGTTTAAAGAGGAGGAGGAGGAGGGAGGAAAAAAACGCAGAAGAATGAAGAATAAAGGGGGAAAAATGAAACCCATCAGTGTCCTTTATGGCTCTGACCTTTCGCAGCGTCGACCGCACGCTTTATTATCCTGCTTTCCGACTCGGGGCTCATTAGCAATGATGGCTTTTACTCTGACATGTGGAATTCTTCACACACACACACACACACACACACACTCCGGGATCTATGGTGGTTATTAGTTTGGCTGGGGAGCAGGAATGACATCATGAGCCGTGCGGCGGTAAACACTGTTGATTGGTGGACTGCGGTGGCTGCCAAGAGACTGGGTGTCGGTGTTGGTGGTCCGCCATCCCTCCCTTCCTCACTAAAGAAAAGTCCTGCCCAAAGGGCGACTTCAGCTAAATAAGTACAGCCCTCCCCCTCCCTCTCACTCTCCACCGAGGGTCCACCGGGCATGTGCAGAACCGGTGGGACTGATTGATTAGGGACATTTTGGGCATGTTCTGTTTGTTTGAACAGAGGTAGCTCACATCCCAAATCCCTCCTTATGCCACAACCCTGTCGGGACACCCAGCAAAAATATATATATACACACACACACGGTCTGGTGGTGTGTGGTTAGCAAAGCTAACACACACACAATGTTTTTTTCGGGGGAAAGCTCGCTGTTCTATGTCAACTTCACTTTGGCACGTGTTTTGGGGGATCGAACCATTATTTAAGCCTGGATTTTTTTTTGCCGCCCTTTTTTTGTATTCAGGGATGAAACGTAACGCTTCCATTCCAATACAACGCTTGTATAGTCACTTCACTGCAGTTACTACTGTACGTCACTTTTACTATAGTAATGTAACTTGTACTAACTGCCACCTGCCGTATTGGGCTCACTCGTCCTAGTTAGCATAGTGCTACTACTGTAGTTAGCATAGTGCTGCCTCATATTAACTTTGTGCAGATTGATGTGTACACATGTGATTTAAATTTGTATCTCTTTCTTAACTTTCTTGTTTTTGTTGCCTGAATTTCTCTCTGAGGACCAATAAAGTCTTATCTGATCCAAAATATTACTGCAGCTTTTCATTTCATTGTCTTCTACTACAGTAGCTCGGGAGGAATCCACATGAAGACTTCCAGACCAGACTGTAGCAAGGGGACAATGGAGCGAGAGAGAGAGAGAGAGAGAGAGAGAGAGAGAATGGAGAGATGGAGGAGGTAAGAGAGATGGAGCGAAGAGAGTACGGTTCAAGTGGGGCTGTCAAAGATGTGGCGGCCATGTTTCTTCCTCCGGAGGTCTGGACACCATATTGTTTCAGGGAGATCTATGGAGGCCGTTGGGGGTGGATCTCATTTCGGCTTCCTGACCCCGTGGACGCTGAACTGTCCGTCGGCTGATTCAGATCCAGGAGAAGCCATCACACAGCTCATGGTG
>OMKR01103839.1:9047-21022 GCA_900302355.1 Cyttopsis rosea | reverse complement strand
TCTCGAGTGACTCATTATGGCGTCCGCGCATGACATCACACATTAGCACATGGAAACATGGCCGCCCTTCAATTGGGGAACATGTATGTCTCCGCATTGACTCTTTGAATGACAGCTACAATATTGCACTCTCTCTCCCTCTCTCTCTCTCTCGCCCGCGCTGGTAAAGCAGTTAGCGGAGTGTTGAGTGGTTTCGTGACGGGCACGCTATCAAATCGCACGGCGGAGGAAACGCAGACGCCGAGGCCTCTTCTATCCCTCTCTTTTCATTAAAATGAAAATGAGACAGTCCATCCATCAGTGAACACGGAACCGATATATGTTTTGCGGCGGAAAAAAAGGGAAACGCGGAGGCGTTCGGAATGACGATACTAAGGGCGTCTGCACGAGCCGTAGAAAGTTGCCATTTTTCCCGGCATGGAAAAATACGACAACATATCGCAGCGAAAAACCAACTTGGGATTGATGAAGCATGTGGAGTCTGTGGTTTGAGCTTGATTTTTTTCTAAATAGGGTTATAATTAGCCCTACATATGTATCCTACTGAAACATACACACACACATGAAAAAATTGATTCATGCTTATTCTGTTGTATTATCAACTCAGATTGTGTGTGTGTGCATGTTTTGTGAACGAGGACCAACGGAGTGTACAGTATAGACTCGTGGTGCTCAAAATCAGATTATATTAATTTGGCAAATCGCATTTTAATGATTTCAGTGTGAATTGATTTCTCTCCTGGAATGACCTGCATCTGCGTATAAGCGATAACAAAAGACCGCACGCCTGTCACACACCTTCTCCTATGAACATTCTTAAAGAGATGGATGGAAATGACTGATGTTCCTGCTTCTGCTTTAAGCTTTGACGTCAGTAAGCAGAGGTGGACTGCGCTGTGAATGCATCAGTTGGTGGAGATAAGGACGAGAAGGTCAAAAATAGCCACAGTTGTAACTTGGAAGCTCTCGGAAGGACTACATGTGACTTTTGTGTCATGTTCTAAAAAAAAAACCCTCAGATCTGTGTCACATGTTAAGGAAGAAAAACTGATCTGGGTGACCTTTACCTGCAGTGGTGAAGTGAGACCAAAGGTTCTCCACTGTGGACTGTGGAGGCCTTTCATGCCGTCCCTCACATGGGGCTCCCAAGATGGAGGTCTTGGTTACGAGGGCCTCAAACGTTCTTCATGGGACTCTTTGGGTTTTTTCTCCCCTGCGTCCCTCATTCTGCGGGAAACGGGGAAGTTCAAACCCAAGGAGTCCCATGAAGAACATTTGAGGGCCTCACCCCTTCTTCATTCTTCAACACCTTCTTCCTGTTGGTTCCCACGTGGAGCCACAAGATCTGGTTCTGTTTTCTTCTGTCTCGGTTCACTTTGCTCCTGTTAACTACACGGCACTTACAGGAAAATTGACTCAGAGTGTCCGTTCGGTTCTTGTCTGTGTGGTGTCTCATACTCACCACATTATGCATTCCATCCAATCTGAATGGTAAACACAATTATGGGATAAAATAATAGGGGTGCTTACACAACACGGCCATCATGCATATGTAATGTGTGAGTGTGCAGAGATGCAGAGCCTGTTTACCTTCACACACACTACACGCACTACAGCCTAAGCCTCACCGGGACCTTTAACAATTTCTTATTCTAACCTTACATCAATATACAACAACCTGACCACATTATATCAACTTTTATATAGTGAGGAGGCGCCAATATATACATTTTAAAATATCTAAAACTCAACTCTTCACAATATGTAATAGCCCTGGTGGGCTATGTATATTAATGCCTATGTCGGGGTGCTAAGAGATTTAAGAATTTTAAATTAAATTATTCAGCCTCTGATGTTCAAGCTCAGGATATCAGTGGTCAGTGCTCTGTAGCCAGTGTAAAAATACCAGAAAGATAAAATATTAATATATAATAAGTAATAATAACTTACATATAATTTATATACAATATTTATATAAATGTATATATAATACATTTCTAGCACTTTGCACATCTTATCTCATTCCAAAACTGACTCTGTAGAGACTGGAATCACGTTATGGTCCTTTGCAGCATCTGAAGATATATCTAATTACTCCCTGTGTTCCCTTTCAAACTGTAACTTGATTCTGGAAAATAACAAGTCTTTCAAAATAAGAACTCACACGCTCCCTCGCTCCCACCTGATCTAATTTATTGAAATGATCCCGTTACATAAAAGCTGGTCTGGCTGACCGCCATTTCACCTGCTCTTGTGAATTGTTTGACAAAATCCTCCACAAACACGGTCAAAGCAAACAACTAGACACACAAAGACATGATGTCGGCAACAACTTTTCTCTCAAATCTGCCACACACTCAGAGGTCTCGAACTCTAATGCATTCACACATTAAAACAGGCGGAGACGGTTTGGAGCTCTGCCTCCCGTTGTGCCCCTTTCGTTTCAACTTGCTTCTTTTTACATTTAATTTGACAAAGAGGCGAAACTCCCTACAGAGTAAATCTAGAAAGTAGCTCTGCCTGCCTGTCCAAATAATATTAAAAATAAATCACAGGTTAATCTAACAGCGCCTGCAGAGCTAGAGCTGGCTTGCACCTTGAATGCCGCCAAACTATGCGATGCCGAGACTCGCAAACGCTTCATTCGTGGTGAACAAATCCTTTAAATTATTCAGGAGTCACGAGTCTCTTTGTTTGCAACTCGGCATTAAGGAGATAAGAATTACATGATTCATGTGAGAATTCCATTCACATTTCAGAGTCTTCTGACTCTTACACCGACTGAATCAGACGATTGAAGAGTTGGAAAATGTAACAAATTTAGCAAAATTTAACAAAAAGAGAGCCGAATCTCCATCAAACGATTAAAAATTGCTTTAATACCTAACATCTTTCATATAGTTCAAAACTAGTTATCGTGACACCAGTTCACTGGAATGGTAACCTCTACAGCTGCCTCACACCAACACTGAATTGGGGAAGATGTTACGTAGACAGACTTCTAGACAGACTGATGATGTACTGTACTATGTGACGCATGTAATCATCCCTCCCCTCATCTCTGTATAAATTCAGTTGGTCATACTTCTCAGACGGTTTTCTCTCCTAATCACAGTGTTTGTAGATTACCTGGCTCTTCCTACCAGATGTCCACATTATCAATTCCGCCGTGCTTATAGTTCCTCGAAATACAAACCAGGCTTTAAACAACGCAATCTTACTAAAATGAATACCAGGAAGGGAATGGGGGTGAAGGGCACCGATCAGCCTACTTTAATAAAAATTGGTCTAATGAATATCAGATCACTCCCCTCCAAAGCACTGTTAGTTAATGATTTGATCAGAGACCAAAATCTGGATATGATGGGTCTATGCGAGACTTGGTTAAAGCCAAATGATTTCATACAACTAAACAAACCTTCTCCACCAAACTATATTAGCTCCCATGTTGCACATTCTTCTAAGAAAGGCGGTGGTATTGCCCTCATCTCTAAATCTAATCTTAACCTCAATCCTAAATTGAACAATGACTTTAAAACATTTGAGGTTCTTGTTCTGCGGTCTTTTAACACCACGGCCCATTTACCTAGCAGTGATATACCGTCCTCCTGGCCCCTACTCGAGCTTCTTATATAAATTCTCTGATTTTGTTTCTGACATGGTGATGCATGCAGATAATATTTTAATTATAGGTGACTTTAATATTCATGTGAACTCCCCGTCTGAACCCCTTAGCACTGCGTTTCAGACAATAATTGATACATTCGTCCTTACGCAGCTAATACACGAACCGACCCATAATAATGGTGACACTATTGACCTTGTACTAACCCGGGGCATAGATACCTGTAATATAATGGTTCTCCCGTATACCTCTGCTATGTCTGACGACTATTTCATAAAATTTGAAATCTTAATTCACTGCCAGCGTTCCGAGCAGGACCAGAATTATAGCAGCTGTAACATTAGTGACTTAACTACTACTACGCTTTCTGACCAATTGCTCACAGCTATTGGTTCCTTTCCATTTTACAAAGGCCCTATTGATAACCTCACAAATAAATTGAATGCGGCTCTTCGTAATGCTTTAGACACAGTGGCACCGCTAAGAATAAAATTGTGTGTTAGGAAACCGACTCCTTGGTTTACAGATGAGACACAAGCACTTAAGCAATCCTGTAGGAAACTTGAGCGTAAAGGCGAGCAACTAAGCTTGAAGTGTTCCGTCAGGCTTGGGGCGATAGTTTGCTGAATTACAAACGCTCTTTCGTTAGCCAAAACTAAGTATTTCCCCAGGTTAATCTGTCTTAATAAAAAGAATCCTAAAACTATATTTGATACGATAACCCAACAACAGCCTATCCTCAACAGCTTTACAGCTAATGACTTCATGTAATTCTTTACACCGAAAATTGATCTTATTAGAAAAGAGATTAAAAGCACTCGGCCTCAACCACAACACTGTTGTTTAGTATTTATATGTTGCCACCTGGAGATATCATACGCAAATATGGCATTAGCTTTCATTGTTATACTGATGATACCCAACTATACATGCCCTTAGAACTAACTAGATGTGTGTCACCTGTTAGGTGGTATCTAAGGATACCACTCCAAACTTTGACAACTGTACTATTACCCAAAGTCAATCAGCAAAAAAGAGTTATATTTGACCCCATTCTCTCTTTTCAACTGCATACAGTATTAAGAACATTACCAGAACTGCATTTTTCATCTTCCCAATATTGCTAAGACACAGCCCATTCTATCCATGAGTGATGCAGAGACCATAGTCCATGCATTTGTAACATCCTGCTTAGATTATTGTAATGTGTTGCTCTCTGGCCTTCCAATGTCCGATTAAAAGCCTCCAGTTAGTGCAAAACGCTGTGGCAACAATCTTGACTAGGACTAGAAAGTTTGACCATATTAGTCCTCCTGCATACTGGCCAGATGCACTGGCTCCCTGTTCACCTCAGAGGTGACTTTAACGTTTTGTTACTTACCTATAAAATATTACACGGTCTATCTTACTGATTTAGTGGTACCATATGTACCATCTCAAGCATTACGCTCACAACATGCTGGTCTTTTAGTGATTCCAAGAGTTATCAAGAAGTCCACCGGCTCCAGAGCTTCTCACTCTGGGCCCCGGTGCTCTGGAACACCCTACCTGTGGAAATCAGAGCTGCTACTTCAGTAGAAATGTTTAAATCATTTTTACAGCCTTGCATTTGGTTAACCACCCCCGTCCTGTCAGCTTGCCTCTCACCCAGCATCCACCCCTTAGCACTAGTACTTGGCGTCTGTTTGTTGGCCCGTTGTATTCTGCCACTCTCTCTTTCTCTCTTCCATAGGCACTTTCCAGATGTGGAGGAGGAGCCCTGGAGGCGTCTACCTGACCTGGAGCACTGGAGGCGTCTATCTGCGGTGCTCTGCTCCAGCAAATAGACTGTTATACTGTTGAGCTTTAACATTGTATAGTACATATATGCAGAGTATATACATACAATAACCTATAATTTGTATGTTGTCTATGTTGTATGTACATTGATTTGTAAGATTCATATTATTAATGTTGCCCACTCAGCATCCATTGCAGCCTGGTCATCCTTAAGGGGGATTCTTCCTTCTACACCCTTCCCGAGGTTTCTACTTTTTCCCAAAGGGTTTTTCTGGGAGTTTTTCCTGGTCCGGTTGGAGGTTCAGACTTGAATTGCTGGTCTTTTTGTATATAATCTAGTTATATACAAACTATATTTATTTATTGTTTATCATTCTATTGCATATTTTAAAAAATTTGGTTGTTCATTGTTTATTTTTAGTTTTTTTTTTCTAGTTTATTGTTTATTGTTAGGTTTATTAAAAAAATTTTAACTGTTTCTTTTTTAGGCTCATTGTATATTTCTATTTCTTCTGTCTTATAGTTAACCTTAGGTTATTGTATATAGATAACTGTTCAGATAATTCTTCGGTTTATTGCAAATTGCTAGCCTGGCATTGCCAGACCAATTCAGTATTTGGTAGTCTGGAATCTCTCAGTTCATTTTAGATTTCCAAGGGGCGTTACCAACGGGCGCATATCAAAATGTCTCTGGATGCAATTGGATAGACCTATAACCAATCAGAGCAACGACACGTGTGACATAGCGAGCGATGGAAAAATGGCGACCAGTGGAGCCAGTTGGTAAATAAAAACAAAACAAAAATCCAGTCAGAAGTACGGCAAATACACATTTTCTTATCCAAAAAATAGTGCAGTTGTTTGTTCTTCTTTTAGAGAAAATATACCGTCCAGTGAGTTTAATACTGTTGCTAGAGCGGATTCAACAGACCGTTCCACGTCAGTGGCAGCCATCTTGGTAATGTGCCTCAACGGCACTCCTCATCGTATCAATCTCCATCTAAATTTGCTCTCGGGCATCACTTGCTAAAGAACTTGGATTTCTGATTAAATAAAGCACATATCCCTCACAACGCTGCAGTTTTGGACAGACACTAATTCTAATCCAGGTTAACGACGGTCTGTGGTCCTGACGAAGCCGAGACCTATGATTTTGTTTAATGAGTTGTCTCGTCGGCCGGGCACCCTGGCTCCGATCCTCCCTCGGCTAGTAGGCTACCATTACAAAAACCCAGTGCATGGTGAGCATCGGGTGTGAAACAATTACACGTAAATTAATGAACAAAGAAACAACACCATCGGTCAATAAATCCATTAAGTGGATCCTTCCCGTGGGAGTCTTACAGCATCTGTTACACTCCAAATGCGAAGACTGTCACTAACAAAGCTAATTGATTTCCGAGTGACCTCTTGGGTAGCCATGATGGTTTGCCAATCAATTCAAGGCATTTTGTGGTTTTATATCAATTTAATTTTGATGTTAGGAGGAAAAATATAAAGAAAATAGTGCCTTGAACATACTCTTTGGTTATTTAGTTATTTACAACCACCAGGGGTTTCCAGAGAGAGAGAGAGAGAGAGAGAGAGAATAAAATGAAATGAAAGAATAAAACATATGCAATTATTCAAATTAAGTATTGCAAATTTTCTGGAAAACTCACCAGGTCCTGTTAGCAATTTATTATATGGCATTTTTATATGATATTAGCAATATCAATATTACAGTGTATTTCTGTTTGTGCACACACAAAAATAAATGTCCTAATATAATATCCTATGATATAATGCCTTGTATGTTACATGCATATACTGTATATATTTATTACTATAGAAGTTTACACATAATTCAAAACAAGCCAAAGAACACTGTCATTAGATTATTTTGGGACAAATATATTTTTCATGTTAATATTTAAATCATGAATAAAATTTAAATAATTTATTTTTAATAATTTGCCACGCTATTGATTGACCGCTGCAATTACACCACACTGTGTCAGGGTGCGGAGTGCTCTGTCAGCGCCGGCTTTCATCCCCAGTACAGTGAAATAAGAGCCGGCTGTCACTAAGAGCATTAACTGCAGAACACTGGCCGTCCTCGATGGCTCTCAGAGCTGTCATCTGTGACACCCAGCCTCCTTATCCATCTCTTCTTAATTCTTCTGTTATTCAAATTCAATTTCCACCGCAGCGATTCGCTTTACTGTGCGGTCGCACTAAGACCTGCCTCTGATAACTGGATGTGGCTCAGCGAGCAATTCCGAATGCTTTGTCAAATTAACTATTTTAAATATTTCAATTTGGAAACATCTGTACTTTGTCACACCGCATCCCGTTAAGTGGTGTCGTCCTTGTGGCTTTTCGGAGGCCGCGATGAGACCGTGGCTCAGAATGAAGAGTTTCCACAACAAGGATATCATGACAAAATGACATGGAAAGTTACAATTTGTCCATGGCAGATGTTGATAGAAACTCTCATTATATATTCTCTCTGAATATTCAGTCAGTTACAGAACTTCCAAATGTCCATTTGTCAATTCATCCACCCAGCTGATCGATCAGGTCACACTCTCAAGATGGCAAGAAGTCATCATCCCAGACCATCCCTGTCCCTGGTCACTTCTTCCAGGTTTTCCCAGGACAGTCTGGAGACACAATCCCACTGGTGCATCCTAGGTCTTCCCTTGTATCACTTAGACACTTCCCTTTGGAGGTGGTACCTGGTATATACTCCTGGTATATACCTGGTACACCTGGTCAGAGATGGTCTTGACTACATTGTCAAAATTAACAATGTCCATGTTTTTAGCTTGCCATGGTGCGGCCCCTCCCCAAGCCAATGGTGGACATGAGATGGTATTGGGTGGGATTGGTTGGTCTGGTGACTGTGTTGCGGCTCCAGGTTATTTTATTAATAAGAATGCTTCTCTTGACACTGGAAGCCAGCTGATCAGCCATTAGTCACTCTCAGCAGACATTTCCTGGCGAACATGTGCCCTCTCCCTAAGGCGCAGGCAGCAATATCCTCTAGCAAACACCTGCTTGGAGATTAATGTGAATACTTTAATTAGCCTGTGTGTATAGGCGACTAATTAACTACGTATGGTCATGGAATTTTGTGGGATCATGATGAATAGCCCTAGTTCATGATCATTTTCAAATATTTATATTAGAAATATACTATATCTAATACTAATATCGAATATCCTATTTGTAGACTTCTGATCATAACCATATTCACATAGCTTGCTCAAAGTGAGTGTGCAATCGAACCCAGTGCAATGGCATTTTGTTTGCTTTTAGTGGAGCATTTGGCCAATAGTGCCATGCCATGCCATCCGGAGTACGTGTCTTCAGGTACGTACGTCTTAAGGCGTTGTGAACAGGTATGCGCATCCTGTACGGGAAAAGTCTGCATTCATCATCTGGTACATCTGAAGCTGTGAAGAAAATCGAGGGACTTGACATGTTTCATGAATCCCCAGTTGGTTTTTCGTATGCTCTTTTCTCAATTACAAAAGGTAATAAGAATTTAAGAAACGTTTTGTGAAATCATATAGAAATTGGTGAATCTACAAATGCAAAATGCAAGCCTTCTTGTCTATGAAATGGTCGACGGCAGATATCAAAACTAACTGAATAATTCCATGGCCATAATTGCAATGTCCGCTCCTGGCCGAGAACGGGACTGACAGTAGGCAACAGCTCCCTTATAGCCCCGACATTTCTATTCCATTTGAGAGCTACATTCATTAAACATTCCAATACAGGCACCTTCTAGCTCTCCATGCCCAAATTTTGGATTGTATTCAGCTCAGACACAATTGATTAGTCACCCTCTAAATGCACCTTGAAATTGTCTGTTGTGGGAGAAAAAGACGAAGAGGCACCACGGGGCATAACCAACAAGTCCTCACTTTTTCAACACTTTCAACACTTTCAGCCAGTAATCCCATCTGATCACCCGCAGACATGCTTTGCTGCATGCAAATACAGATGCAACACGCTCTCTGTCTCTAATGACTCACACACACACACACAAGCACACGCACGTGCACATGCACTCCAGCCGGCAGGAATTAACAGATTTAATTAGACCTTCTTTTTTTTGAAGGCCCAAGGTTAGACTTGGCGGACTGTCAGATAGAAAAAAAACTGGAGGGACTGGACATGAGCCTGTGCCCTTCTTAGCGTCTTGCAGTTAACTTTTAGAAGAGAGCAGATTTCCTTCAAGTCCTAATGTGATTCAAATTGTGGATAATTCGTGCTAAATCAGAAGATCTAATTTCAGCCAGGATCTTTTTTTTATACATTTTTGTGAATCTGATTTTGCTAATAGTTGCAGGGTCAGTGAGTAGGCTCAGACTCACTAGTGTATGCCTTAAGGATATTTCCCAATGACATGGTGGATGTGAGTGCGTGTTAACAAAGACATTCAGGCGAAATGCTGATCACCAACTCTTAGTTTTAAAATCAGAAAGTCAAGAAGAAAATAAAGGTCCAGAAGCATTGTACGTGTTTTAGAAATATTGCAGCATGTTCGGATTCTATCAAATCCTCTGTGGGTCTAAGAAATTGGTGCTTCTTATTTTCATTCCCTGTTCATTCAATCCAACAGCAATTGCAGCAAAAGCAGCAGTTTTTGTGACGCTTTGGGTCGATTTGTCTGGGAATTTATGTATTACAAATAAGCCTGTATTTCTCTACTATCTGTGAGTCTATTTATATAATTTCAAAATTGGTTAACCCCTCTGTCGTTCTTTTGGCCTTTGCCATTTGGAGGCCTGTGTCAAAAAACAATTGGAGTCATCCCTACCCCCTATTTAAATCCACTGCTCCCCCTATTACCACCACCACCCCAGAACCAAAAAAAAAAGAACCAAAAAAATATCTTGATTATAGATAATTTCTTGAAAACGCATACTAAGCTAAATAAGGACCAAAAAAAAAAAAAACTCTAAGAATAACAAAAATAGGAAGAATGACATAACAATGACATAATTGCCAATCTGATGGTTAGAATAACTTGGCCTTCCTGTCCTGTGTGTTGGTCAGGACACAAGATGAAGGTTCTAATCTTGTTTTCATGCACTTTGACTAATACTGTCCAAATTATTTATTTAGACGGCCGACTCACGGCTCTCTTTGGCGATCGGTTCAGCAGGAGTCATCGCATCTGCTTGAGGGGCGCGCGCCGCTCGGGGCTCTCGGCTCTTTTTGTCCGAGGGTCGGGTCTCGGCGAACGCCGGTGTGCCTGGCAGCAGCTACCAAGTCGCGATGGAAGAGTGACTCCCGACTCCTGAGTCATTTGAAAGATTTGTTCGCGGCGCACAAATTGCTCACGAGTCTCGCATTGAATGGAAGCAGAATGTTGCCTCTTGCAAACGCTGGACTGAGAATGCAACCATTTGTCAGGGGCCGTGATTGCTGTGCATCACACCAACCCATTGCTTTAATGGCCACGTTGATTGCCTCCTAATTACTTAGATAGAAAGAATGTTCTGTCTTCAGCTGTTTTTCTCTTGCTGCCAGGCTGAAATTTCTTTTTATTTAGTAGATGCCTTGAACGCCTACGCCGATACACGCTATAGCATAACATGCACAGCGTGACACACCACCACACTGCAGCAAAAGACAGGGTGATACGCCAAATACAGCACACACCGCACCAAACCACAACAACATGCTGCACCATGCCGTGCAACGCCTACTCACAACTGGTGAAAAAAATGCTAATCAAAAACACGTTGCTGTTTATCCCCTAAGCTAGTGGTTGTCAACATGGGGTGCGGGGACCCCCAAGGGGTCCTTCAAGAGGTTCCAGGGGGTCCCAAGCGAAATTATAAATAGTTCAACTTCACCATTAGAGGATGTACAATAACGACTGTTTCAATCATAGTTTCACTGTTATCTATGTAGCTATAGTATTGTCTATACTACAACTCGCTAGATAACAGTGAAACTGTGTGAAGTTTGGAGTAAATCATATCTAATAATAAAAGGTTGAGAATCACTGCAGACAGTACAATTTAGGTTCACAGCTGTTTCTGGAAGACCCCCGCTCGCTCTCATTTTATTCCCTCCTGTCCAACCGGCCGTTAATGTCCCCTCAAAATAACAACAATTCAAAAGTGAGCTGCTGTGTGCCGGTTTTTAACCTTCGTACGTGTATGTGTGTGTGTGTGTGTGTGTGTGTGTGTGTGTGTGTGTGTGTGTGTGGACAGCTGGCGGAACACCAGCCTGTTGTGGTTAAATTTTTGGAGGGGGGTCCGACACCAACCAGGCATCACTGCAATTAGGTACCTTATGAAAAACACCCACACACACACACACACGCACGTTCTTACCCAGATGTCCCCACAATCCCTGCTGTTTACACGCTCATTGTGGAGCAGGGCGGGGGGGCACATTAGCATGTTGTTGTTAAGGACACCTCGGGACCTTGGGACGGACAACGTTCCAACCGGGTTCCGCCAGGGGCCGACACACGAGAAGCTCCTCAATCAGTGTTGGTCTCAATGTCACCACATCTCATTTCCCGCCATTTCAAACTGCCGGCGGAAACGGCGGG
>OMKR01103822.1:0-13878 GCA_900302355.1 Cyttopsis rosea | reverse complement strand
CCGTCACCAACCACCTCCACCTCCACCACCACCCACTCGCTTCCTCCCGCACGCTCAGCTGCACTAAAGCCAGAGTAGATGGAAGTCGTCTCGCTGCAAACAGCTTTATCTCTCAATTTTGAGACCGGAGTTGGAGAGAACGCCCCACTGAGCCGCAGCCTCCACAATTACGTTCCAATTCCATATTATCCTTGATCTCCTTCTCATCGTGCCGATATCATGGTGAAAATGTGATATTCTGCGATATCGGCGCCGCAATCTAGGCTAAACGAGTGGTGAGATTGGAATGAATTTGAATGAGTTTGAGCGAGTTTGACTGGAATTCACAAACTGCTTCCTTCAACGTGGAATTTTGACCCGATCATCAGATATTGTGATATTTCTAAATAGATACTGAAATTGTTCCTCTGATCATCATAATGAGAAATGAATATCTCCCGGTTCTGCATCACAGCGTCTGTGTGGCTCCGAATGTACAACTTTTCAGTGGGTGGACGAGTCCAGACTGCACATGCTGTCGATGCCACGTTGATGTCCCCGAAACCTAATAAAACTCATCTGATGCCAAAAAATGACTCTTGACTCAGAAATACAGATTACAGAGCACATTTAGTGGGTTGACGGGCTGTGATTTTGATCCATCACACAAACTAATGAAGCTGAGATGGGAGAAGCGGACATAAAGTATTGCTGTATTTTTGAATCCTGCAGGCATGGACGTAGCCAATCTCTTCGCAGTACAACGCTCCAAAGTGTTGTTCATGTCGTTCGTTATTTTTGGCTGCGGTTTCGCACCGGCTTTGTCCAAGTACACAGAACCTTTATTGATTGGTTTCTCCTCAGTTTATCTCGCGCTGTTTCTCTCAGGTAAAAATGGATCGAGCCTATACCTTTCCCAAATACAAGAGACTTAAAGGTGCAGTGTGTAGAATTAGTGGCATTTTGTGGAACGGACTTGGCAGAAATGAAATATAATATTCATAAGTATGTTTTAAATAGTGTATAATCCCATGAAAATAAGAATTGTTGTGTTTTCGTTACCTTAGAATGAGCCATTTAGATCTCCATGGGGGCTGGAGCCCCTTCCACGGAGGCCGCCATGTTGCCCAGCCATGTTTCTACAGTAGCCCAGAACGGACAAACTTTTTGATGAATTTTGTTAATGATATAGTCTTGATCATTACTAATAGTAAATGAAAAAAATATTTTTATTTTTACACATTATCATATTACTGTTGAAACTATTAGGGCAGGACTGGGATAAATATTCAACCCTGGCATAAAAAATAAAACATGATTCAAAAAAAGGCAATATTTTTTAAATTGCATGATAGATTCACACAGAAACACATTGTTCTCTAGTATGCCACACATGCATTATCTTAGTAGCCAGTTACATAGCGGTGTCAGAATCCCATAGTTTGTAAGTATTTTCCTCTAAATCCAGAGATGGAAAATCCAGGTTCAGAAAGTCAAACTCCACTCCGGGGTTTTGAGTTAGCCATACAGAATTGCTAATTATCATCATACCAGAGTCCAACTGATAAGTGCCCAGCTGGAGGTAAAACATGGCAGGATTTTTACTTTCTGAACCTGGAGTTTTCCACCTCTGTCCAAATCCCACCGAAATATTTTAGCTAAATATCTAGTATGTGACTTGGTTTGACAGTAAGATTTGCATCTGTCATGGGGCCCATCCCACAGCGGGGACCAATCCATATCACCACACCCGTGTCCACGTCCAAGATATTGAACGTGTTATTTTGATATAAAGCTGCACTTTTCCCACAGCCCAGATGGATATTTATGACCCCTTCAGCACATCATTTGTCATCTGCATTTTAGGTGCCTTGGTCAAGAGCAGTAAATAAGATATGGACCGGTGAGTCAAGGGTCAGAAGGCCACTTTCCTCCTGCTGTGGTAGAAGTGAAAGTACCACATAGACATTGACAAATACTTGCTCTTAAGTGTTTTAAAGTATTAAAAGTACAGGTACCGGATATAACAGAGCCTATAATACTCCATAAAGTGCTGTTGTACCTTTTTTTCTGCAGATGAGTGCTCATGCAGATCCTGATTACAATTTGCAAAAACAACAGCATAGGTGGAGTTATAGTAAAACTTAACTTACATTTTTTTGATAAATATTAATATGAATCCAGATTATTATTATTATTATTTTTCTAAAGTAACGTGACTGTGGTAGAAATTTAAAAAAAATATAGATACTTACTTTAAAACGTAGTGGAATAAAAGTCGAAAGCCTCCGAAACTGAAGATACTTGAAAAATGTTTGCTTTGGTACAGTAACAAAGTGCTTGTATTTGTGGAACTTTCCGCCACAGAATACAAATTATTATTGAAGCACTGATAACGTGATATTTAATTTCAGTCTATTATGCTCTGATAGTCTTTCATTATTGTTTAAAGTATTTTTTCAATCGGGGTCTGGCCTTTGAAAGAGGCCAATGTTGTACTTATGATACATATCTGGAGTTTTCTTCTCATCGTATGCGTATTTAAGAAGTAATATGAACTTTGCTTCGGAGGTATTCCCACTTTAAAAAAAAGACCCTAGACTGTGTTCTCAAAGCAGATAATTGTGCATGGTGTGACATCGTGTGAAATCCACCGTTCAATTACCTCATGATATTTGCTGTAGAAAACAAATCATTTTTTCATATCAATCCGCTGCTTCTCGCTGGTATCCAAGGCAACTGCTGCCTTGTGCTCCAAGAGCATGTATTGTGTTGACATGGCAACAAGACACCTCCCACCAGGGATGTTTTCTGTTTTCCGTTTTTTTTTCTTTTTTCTTTTTGTCTTTTAAGCAATCTAGATGTTGTTACCAGGGCAGTGTTCAAAATAACTACCCCAAGAAAGTATTTTGGTCATTGTTCACAGGTTGTACTGGTCTGTTGGAATCGTCTCCCAGAACTCAACCTCACTCACTCACTGTTACCGTTTTCTTTTTCTGCGCTTTTGAAACATTGAGTTATGCACATAAAATCAACACGGCAGTAACTTTTCATAGTGCAGGCTGATGTTTGCAAGGCTCATGTTGCCATGCAACAACTGGAGCTCCAAACAGCGAGCGGAGGAAGTAACACACGAGGAAGTAAACACCTAAAACAGTAAAAACATGTCATGGCCTACAATATGTAGGGTTCACTTGAGCTTGATTCCAATTGAAGACGCCTCGCATTAAAAACTCCTTAAATTAATGTATCCGTTTAGATGCATTAATCTAGACAACACCTCCAAGCTCATACAGCGTGGTCCATTACATATTTAATTGTCGTCACTTTGGCTGGCATAAGTGGCAAGTGAGACTGTGTGTGGGTGTGCGCCGCCTTGGCTGCATGCCTACCCAATGCAACGCCCCAATTAATGCACTGGCTCAGTATTTGCAAAGGCCAACGGGGCTCTTGCCATTATTTTGATGGCGTTTTTGAATAATCGATCATGCAAGTTCTTCATTAAATCATAATATTAAAATGAAAAGATCAGGATCAGGATCAGAATCAGAATCAGGATCAGGATCAGGATCAGGATCATACTGTGATCATGGTCACCAGCATCATGATCATGATTAAGCGCCTGTATAATTGAGTGCTGTATTTGTGCGCCCCCTGCTGGAGAGGAAACGTAGTTTTCACATGTATTGATCATATATTTATTCAGCAATGTAGGAGCATATTTGTATGGAAATTAATTCGTTATTATTATTATTATTATTATTATTATTATTATATTAATATATTTTTTACACATCTCTTGCATTTTAATGTACCATTCCAAGAAGTATATATTATTATTATATCTAACTATCTAACTAAGGATGCAATCTCTAACTGTCTGTCTGTCTGTCTGTCTGTCTGTCTTTATGTCCTTCAATTATCAATTATCTAATCAAGTTTAAGCCTCGTTGGCGCAGTAGGCAGCGCGTCAGTCTCATAATCTGAAGGTCGTGAGTTCGAGCCTCACACGGGGCAGATCTTTTGGCGGCACGGTGGCTCAGTGGTTAACACTGTTGCCTCACAGCAAGAAGGTCCTGGGTTCGATTCCCGCCTGGGGCACTGTTGGCACCGTGCTCCAGTGGGTTATCGCCCAATCAGGGGCCTTTCTGTGTGGAGTTTGCACGTTCTCCCCGTGTTCGCATTGGGTCTCCTCCAACATAAGGACCCCGACTAAAAACATGTAGAACACTTCCTGTCCTGTCCCTGACCACGGCATGGACCCACCACCTGGAACTGGTCCAAACTGGGACAAAGTGAGGGCTGCCCACTGCTCCTGGCTGCCCCTGGAGGAAGGATGGATGGGATAAACACAGAGACTGTATCTCATTGTTCACCACCTGCATGTGTGTGTGTGTGTCACCCTCCGCATGTGTGTGGTATAATGTGTGATGAATAAATCATTCTTCTTCAAAAAATCAATGAGAAAAAAATTTATATAAATGAATAAATAAAGCTATTTAAATGGGGCGGATTCACTTTTTATCACAGTCCACTCGGTGGACAGACTTCCTGTGAAGTTGAATAGTTTTCATAAATATATTGGCCACTGCTATACAACCATAACACATTGATGCAATATTTGCATAAGACAGCAGTTAATCATAAGCCCGACGGACCCGCCGACAGGTCCTCGCAAGCTCGGTTTTTAAACTTCCGGTATTAGTGGAAAGTAGACTTCCAGACGAATCCAGGTACATTGTAGCATGTCAAGTTAACTCGCTGGGAAGCGGGCGTAACATAGCTCCAAAGTCAGCGATCTTTTTTGACAAAAGTAAATGGGCTTCACTATTTTCAAACGGGTCCCTTGACCCTCTCACATCAAGATATCTGAATGAATTGGGCTCATTAGAACCGCAAGAGCCTCACCTTTGCAGCCATGCCTGACATGTGTCAGCTACACAGCGTAACTTAGCTTCAGGATCCGAAACAGACCTTTTTTTCTATTCCCTCCAAAGCTGAGACTGAATCCAAAGAGCCCAAATTGCATTCATGTGGGATGAAATATGGCCTCATACTGTAGTAACCATTTCGATGTGAAGACAGCATTTATTTAAAGTTGACCTTACTGTACATAGATGACTTATTGTGACCTCTAGGATAATCACAGTCTCATGAAACTCTAGAACCAGAATCTAGACACCCAGACCATTCAGGAAATGGATGTCTAGGTATATTGAAGATAAGTGGGTTTTTCTGAGCCAATTGTGCCTGTCATCCAATCTTCAAAATTTTCAAAGTCGCACAAATCTCCAATTATCAAGTTATTGATGCTGCAGCACAGCAGTAAGTTTTCTAAAGTCTTTTTCAAGGTCATGAGGTCTTCAGGTGGTGTACCAAAGCTGTGTATTTAATGGTATCAACCCACAACTTGGTGCAGCAACTAATCACACATAATTGAGCATGGGAATGGCCATCATTAGGCATGAGTATGTATAAAGCCCCTTTACACTCAAAATGTTAATTTTATTAGGCGCAATTACAAATATAATGTTTATTACCTTTTAATTGATAGAAAAGATTGACAGTGTCAAGCTGCATCTCAAATGATTGCTTATGGTCTTTCTGATGGTAAGGCACATGTATGTGGCACAAACTGCTGTTTGTATAGAACCTCTCATGTGCAACATGCAACTCAATGTGCTTTACATTAATTGTAGGCGTTCATGTTTGACATGACATTGAAGGTTCAGGTTAATTCCTCAGCATTTAATAATCTCCAATCATTATTTCTTTTTCATTATTGGTCTCAAATTATTAGTCTTGAATTACTCCAAACTCAAAATAATCCTCACAATAGTTTACGGCCCTTTTCAATAGATTACACAAATATTCCAATGCTCAAACAGCCTTTATTAATGCAGGTTCAATAATTCTGTCAGCTGTCAGAGTCTCTTGTATAATATAAAGACATAGTAGAATAATAAAAGCATTAAAAGTACAAAATCAAGTAAAAACAGAAGGACAAGAATATGCAAATAAAAATGTAAAGAAAAATGCATTCAAATGATCAATTACGTTTCAAATGGAGATTTTAAACCAGATAGTTCCTGATCAAAATCTACAGATGTTATAAACTCTTATGTACAATCATGCAACTTATCTGACCCATGGAGGAGAAAGCATCCCACAATCAAGCAATTCCTTTTTCTCTCCAGTCCACGTTACTTATTCTAGGATAGATTTCCTTTCTTAAATAATAATTTAATATCTTCAGTGACCAATTCCCAATATAACAGTATTGTTATATCAGATCACTGTCGACTGTCCAAATGGACACATTACCTTTCCGGACAGTTAGCTGAATTATCACAGCACATACTGAGCCTAGATAACACTTATTCTTGCCTTCCAGGAATGTCAGAGCTCTGTTGCACGCTTCCTTGTGCTGAGCATTACTGACCGTTGAAGGTGTAATCTGTCTTGCCGCATAATTAGCTTGTTGTCCATAAAGTGGAAACTGTCTGATCTGGTCTCATATGGGTGCTCCACCAAGAGGCGAATTCGGTCCTCTGGGAACTGGAGTACCTCATAAATGTGCACGAGAAAGGCTTGTGTAAATTGGTACCGAACAAACCCGCCAGTGCTGGTGTCCACGTCACCGCTCTCATCTTCATGCTTGCAGTTGGGAAGTTTGGCAAACTCAAATAGCACTGTCCCTGTTTTTGTCATTGTCTTCAGGTTTGCAGAGATAATCCTCAGTCACAGCACAGAGACCCAGAACATTGTCTGGTGGGATATCTTTTCCTAATACCCTGAGTTCATCCCCGTCATAACAGGATAGTCATCACTCTGACTGTGTATGAGGTCTTTCAGCATTCCCTCGCCATGTTTTCGTTCCCTGGAGTTTGTTGAGCTGTCTGGCTGTCCTTTAACTGTGAGGCTAGATTTGTTTCTATAGCTGTTCATGTGGAACTGACAAATAGAGGGATGTTGTTTATTTGTTGCGGTCTGGTGAAATTTCACGATGCTGTAAAATGCCTTTTTTGGGTATACACATGTTTATTAACAATTGAAGTTTTTTATAGTGTGATGGTGTTCTGAGGAGGACATTTCAGTGGTCAAGTTCATGTAGCCCATCTCTGCAGTCCCTGACAGAGGCACGGTCAGAGTGAAAAGCGGTGACAAAGTGCTTTCCGTCTGCTCAAGCTCCCTGCCCTCAGAGCTCTTTGAACTTAACATTTGCAGAGTGCTTGTTTTAAGCAAAACATTATGCTGGTTGCACATTTTCCCTGGATGCTGGATATTTCGTAAAACACGCTGTACTGTAGCAAGCTGATTGGACATCTCAAGTGTTTTGTCTCCCAGCCTCTTGTTTTCCAGTTCAAGAAAATCAACTCTGCTCTTGGACAACAAAGCTGCCGAAATACTGTCTTTTTTCGTTTGCTCTTCCTTCATGAGTTGTTCCAGCAACTCCCTCTTTTCAGCCAATAATTGGTCATTTACAGCAGTTACAAAGTTGGTATGCTCTTTCTCCTTCAGACGTGAATAGACCGATAAGGAAAGCTCTCTCTGAAGCCGGTCGATCTTCTCATCACGCCATCTGGTTTCAGCACAAAACTTTTGTTGGGCTCGGTATATTTTGGCATGATGTTTTTCTTTCAACTCATAGCACTTGCTCTTCTCTTTGTCAAGGTTTGTGAGGATTTCACAGATCTCATTGTTGAGTTTTTTAGTCAACCCAGCCTCTGCCTGCAGCTGATGAGCCTGTTCCTGCTGCTCTTGGAGGGCAGACTCCAGTCTGTGCACGTCCTTCTGCATTGTTTCCTGTGCTTTCTCTATCTCTGCGAGGCAGTCTGTCTGAACAGTTATCTTCTCCTTTAAAGTCCTGCACTTCTGGTTGCTCTGGGCCAGATCAGATGCATGACATTCAGCCAACTCGTTGGCATGGTCTGCCTGTGCCTGCAGAGTTAGGACCTGTTGTCTACCCTGTTGTTGCTGCAGCTGGAGGGCAGACTCCAGTCTGTCCATCTCCTTCTGCAGTGTTGCCACCATTTGCTCCTTTTTTCCAATGAAGTCTATCTGAGCAATAAGCTCCTCATTTAAAATCCTGCATGTCTGCTTGCTCTGGGCCAACTCAGACATAGCAGATTGAGCCAGCTTGCTCGCCTGGCAAGCCTGAGTCTGCAGACTAAAGAGTTGATTTTTAGTCTGTTCCCGTTGCTCTTGGAGGGCAGACTCCAGTGTGTGCACCTCCTTCTGCAGTGATATCTCTGCTCTCTCAATCTCTTTGAGGCAGTCTGTCTGAGCAATTATCTTCTCCTTTAAAATCCTGCCCTTGTGGTTGTTCTGGGCCAATTCAGATACATGAGATTTAGCCATCTCGTTGGCCTGGCCTGCCTGTGCCTGCAGACTTAGGAGCTGCTGTCTAGCCTGTTGCTGCTGCAGCTGGAGTGTAGACTTCAGTCTGTCAACCTCATTCTGCAGTAATGCCACCATTTGCTCCTTCTTTGCGAGGAAGTTTATCTGGGCTATAAGCTCCTCATTTAAAATCCTGCACATCTGGTTGGTCTGGGACAACTCAGATGTAGGAGTTTCAGCCAGCTTGTTGGCCTGGTCCGCCTGGGTCTGCAGAGTAAGGAGTTGATATTTAGCATGTCCCTGCTGCTCTTGGAGGCCAGACTCTAGTCTGTGCACCTCCTTCTGCAGTGTTACCTCTGCTTTCTCCATTTCTGTGAGGCACTCTCTCTGAGCAATTACCTTCTCCTTTAAAATCCTGCACTTCTGTCTACTCTGTGCTAGCTCAGATGCATGAGATTTAGCCATCTGATTGGCCTGGTCTGCCTGGGCCTGCAGAGTTAAGAACTGCTGTTTAGCCTGTTCCTGCTGCAGCTGGAGGGCGGACTCCAGTCTTTCCACCTCCTCCTGCAATGTTTCTACCATTTGCTCCCTCTTTGCAAGACAATCTATCTGAGTAAAAAGCTCCTTGTTTAAAATCCTGCATGTCTGTTTACTCTGGGCCAACTCAGGCGAAGGAGATTGAGCCAGCTTGTTAGCCAAGTCAGCCTGGGTTTTCAGAGAAAGGAGTTGATCTTTAGTCTGTTCTTGCTGTTCTTGAAGGGCAGACTCCAATCTGTGCACCTCTTTCTGCAGTGTTACCTCTGCCTTTTCCATCTCTGCAAGGCAGTCTGTCTGAGCATTTATCTTTTCCTTAAAAATCCTGCACTTCTGATTGTTCTGGGCCAACTCAGATGCGTGAGATTTAGCCAACTCATTGGCCTGATCTGCCTGTGCCTGCAGAGATAGGAGCTGCTGTTTAGCGTGTTGCTGCTGCAGCTGGAGTGCTGACTCAAGTCGGTCCACCTCCTTCTGCAGTATTTTCACTGTTTCCTCTTTCTTTGCAAGGCACTCTATCTGAGTAATAAGCTCCTTGTTTAAAATCCTGGATGTCTGGTTGCTCTGGGCCAACTCAGACATGGGAGATTCAGCCAGCTTGTTGGCCAATTCAACCTGATTCTGCAGCGCAAGGAATTGTTTTTTGGTATCTTCTTGCTGCTCTTGGAGGGCAGACTCCAATCTCAGCACCTCCTTCTGCACTGTAATCTCTGCTTTCTCCATCTCTGTGAGGCAGTTTGTCTGAGCAATTATCTTCTCATTAAAAATCTTGCACTTCTGGTTGCTCTGGGCCAACTCAGATGCATGAGATTTAGCCATCTCGGTGGCATGGTCTGCCTGTGCCTGCAAAGTTAGGAGCTGCTGTTTAGCCTGTTCCTGCTGCTCTTGGAGAGCAGACTCCAGTCTGTCCACCTCCTTCTGCAGTGATGTAACTGTTTGCTCCTTCTTTGCAAGGCACGCTACCTGAGCAATAAGCTCTGTGTTTAATATTCTGCATGTCTTGTTCTTCTGGGTCAACTCAGACATGGGAGATTCTGCCAGCTTGTTAGCCTGATCCACCTGGGTCTGTAGAGTAAGGAGTTGATATTTAGTATGTTCCCGCTGCTCCTGGAGGGCAGACTCCAGTCTGTGCACCTCCTTCTGCAGTGTTGCCTCTGCTGTCTCTATCTCAGTGAGGCAGTTTGTCTGAGAAATTACCTTCTCATTTAAAATCCTGCACTTCTGGTTGCTCTGGGCCAACTCAGATGCATGGGATTTAGCCATCCCCTTGGCATGGTCTGCCTGTGCCTGCAGAGATAGTAGCTGCTGTTTAGCCTCTTCCTGCTGCTCTTGAAGTGCAGACTCCAGTCTGTTCACCTCCTTCTGCAGTGATGTAACTGTTTGCTCCTTCTTTGCAAGGCATGCTACCTGAGAAATAAGCTCCATATTTAATATCCTGCATGTCTCGTTCTTCTGGGCCAACTCAGACATAGGAGATTCAACCAGCTTGTTGGCCTGGTCCACCTGGGTCTGTAGAGTAAGGAGTTGATTTTTTGTATGTTCCTGTTGCTCCTGGAGGGCAGACTCCAGTCTGTGCACTTCCTTCTGCAGTGTTACCTCTGCTTTCTCTATCTCTGTGAGGCAGTCTGTCTGAGCAATTATCTTCTCCTCTAAAAGCCTGCACTTCTGATTGCTCTCAGCCAACTCAGATGTATGGCATTTTGCCATCTCGTTGGCCTGGTCCTCCTCAGCCTGCAGAGATAGGAGCTGCTGTTTAGCCTGTTGCTGCTGTAGCTGGAGGGCAGACCTCAGTCTGCCCACCTCCTTCTCCAGTGATCCCACCGATTGCTCCTTCTTTACAAGGCAGTCTGTCTGAGTAATAAGCTCCTTGTTTAAGATCCTGCATGTCTGGTTCCTCTGGGCCAGCTCAGAGGTAGGAGATTGAGCCAGTTTATTGGCCTGGCCAGCCTGGATCTGGAGACTAAGGAGCTGATTTGTAGTCTGTTCTCTCTGCTCTTGGAGTGAAGACTCCAGTCTGTGCACCTCATTCTGCAGTGTTACCTCTGCTTTCTCCATATCTGCAAGGCAGTCTGTCTGAGCAATTATCTTCTCATTTAAAATCCTGCAGGTCTGGTGGCTCTGGGCCAACTCAGATGCATGACATTTAGCCATATCATAGGCCTGGTCTGCCTGTGCCTGCAGAGTTAGGAGATGCTGTTTACCCTCTTGCTGCTGCAGTTGGAGTGCTGACTCCAGCCGATCCACTTCTTCCTGCAGAGATACTACCCTCTCTTGCATGGAGCTCTTCTCAGCATCAAGGGAATGCACCCTCACTCTAAGGGTTCTGATCTCCTGGTCTAGACGATTATTGAGCTCCTTGCGCAGCTGAACAATTTCACAATTCTTCAGTTTACCTACTTCCTGTCTGAGCTGTTCAACCTCTAGTTGAGTTTCCTGCAGTTTACACTCATGAGCTCTCTGCGTCAAGTAAGCAGACTCCAACTCATCCGTCAGCCGTCGGATTTCAATGTGGGCCTTGGCTAGTCGGCATGAACCTCCTTCCCGCTCCAGACGGGCACCCTCCATACCAACTGCCTGGCCAGACAGGTGCCTGGCCTTCATTCCATCTGTATTCTCTTTCCGTACCTGGGTATCAACCTCCAGTTGGTGGGCTTGCACAGGTTTTCTATGGCCTCTAGATCCTTCAGAGCCCTCTGTATTCTCCAGCAAGGAGGTCCTCTCTACAAGGAGGTAGGCCACTTGTTCAATGGAGCTCCTGTGGATCATGTCCGTTAGTCCATGCTGGCGGAGCATTTCAACCACCTCATTTCTCTGGGTATCTTGCAGAGATATTAATTGATGCAGCTGTCCTCTTAGCTTTTCATTCTCTTCTTGTATTGCATTGGCCAAAAGGTTCTTCTCCTCTGTAAAGGCACGGATTTGTGCCACAGACTTGCTTACTTCTGCTATCTCATTCGCGTGTACTGAACGCTGAGTGTCCAGGTCGTTCATTACACTGACCAGACAACGCTCCCTCTTCTGGAGTGCATGCCACAGGAAATACAGCTGATCTTGTGTGGAGGCATCGGAGCGCAGTCCCTGCTCCCGTAACCACGTGGCCAGTGGCGGCTGGTCAATGGGTGGCGCTAGGGCGCTGCCCCCCCAAATCTGTCAAGAGTGAAAAAGGTTTTCTTAAAATATTTTTCCCCATCTTTATGTCAAAGGTAAATCGTGCCAGTGTTCATCAAAAACATTTTCATAATATTTTGTTTGATTTGTAAATTGTGTTAATCTTGTTGCCCTAAAACTCTAAACTATATGCCCAGGGTAGAAACAAGACTTCCTTTTTGTGCTTTTTCAGTGATGTATTTCTGCCACTCTGATTGGCTGATGTGGGGAAAAGCCTTATTGCACGCAGAGCTGCTTGGCTAGACCTCAACCCCTTGTGGTGGTGGCACCACGAGCCAAACACAAACAGACCGTATGAAAAAAGTGATAGCAGAAGTGTGGTATTATAAATTCATTGTGTGGGCACACCATCCAAATGATTTACAGCTTACTCATGACAAACGACACACAATAGGTTTTTTGTTTCGTGGTTTTCGTGGTAGAAAGTTCTGGCCAATGCTTTTTACATTTTCTGCATTTTATATATATATATTTTTAAAATATTACACCTCTCTCTGCCTCTGGTCTATTGAAATTGTTTCCGTTGGCAGAACTTGCACATAATATAAGGATGTCACAAGGGATGCTTTGGTACCAAGTCAATACCTAATTTAAAAAAAAACCAGTATGGTACTAGTTTCTGTCCAATCTTGGTAGTACCAACAGGTAGAAATGTCCAAGGATGTCACAATGAAGATAGTTCACTTCCACCAACAAGGAGAAGGCTACAATAAAACTCAATGTTTGAATGTATATATTTTGTCAGAAACATCAGAAATTGAGGTCTGGAAGACCAAGAGAGATGACAGCCTGGTGAGAAATACTTAGAACCAACATCACTGAAAAGAAAAAAGAGAGCTGCAGAACACAGGAGCGGACACAGGTCTAGTTGTTCATAGGACATACTAAAAATGCACCTTAGCCAACAAAGACGTTGATGGCAGAGATGCCAGAAGGAAACCTTTCTACAACCTCAACACAAAATGAAGTGTCTGAAGTATGTCAAAGAGAACCTTGAGCAGCCAGAATCCTTTTGGAACAATGTGCTTTCGGGTCTGAAAAAAACAAAAGTGAACCTTTTGGTCATAACCGAAGAACGTCAATGATCAAGTATTTGAAAAGAAGAGCGCTTTGCCAACTATCAAGCGTGGGGTGGATCCTTCATGCGCGGATCTCAAATATGTCATACATGCGAGGCAGAAAAATATTTCCAAATTACAACTGTTCTGCAAGTAGGCAAAGTAGGCAAAATTCCCAAAATAAAAGTATTGAAATACTGTTCTCTTAGCTGGCTACAGGAATGCTTGCAAACTTACGAAATACTAATTGACAGGGTACCCAAACTTTTGCACAGGGCCTTTTTCATTTATTTTTTTGAAACTGAAAACCATTCAAATGAAAAATAATCTTGCTTCAAATTTTAAATAAAGGTGTCATGTTTGACAGCTTCCATTCACTTTGATATTCATTATAATATGCATTTTGACCTGGAATGCCCAAACTTTTGCATTCCACTGTATATTGATGAACGTTGCCTTATTCTGTCGCGTCATACAGAATGCCGATTTTTTTCTTTTGAGAGTCCCTGGGTATTGGTGGGGAGGGGGATGTATATTCCGATTCCATAACAATGTTTTGCTTTGAAAGTCGGTTCTTTTGTGTACAAACTGTGAAAATAAAATGTATACATTAGAATTTTCAAGATAATAACATACCATGGAGCTTCTGGAGGGTGCATTTGAAACGTTTGGGAGGGATTTGTTACTATCCATAATGAGAGATACAGCCGATCTCATTGGCTCGGTAAATATAGTTGAAATGGCTCCTCCGCCTTCTTCTTGCGTCCAGCTCGCATCCAATTGTAACGTTGCATTACCG
>OMKR01103820.1:0-10140 GCA_900302355.1 Cyttopsis rosea | reverse complement strand
GGGGGGGGGGGTTCCTTTTTCTTGTAAAGGATTTGTGCTGGTCTGTGCAGCAGTTCTCATGTTTAGCTTTTAGCTTAGACATAATGCTAGTGGGTCCAATGCACGCGAGAAAAAAATGGCACACCTTTACAAAGGTAGTTTGGGTGGAGATACTCAGATGGGGGGCGGTCTCTTATTATATCTTATCTTAAAACGGAGATGGAACGTCTCCTGTTGCTAATCCAGGCAACTTGGTGGAAATAGGGGTTTTATAATTGGGAGTTGTTGACATTTCACAAATAGCAGATAGACATTTCTACAGAATCTGCTAAGGAGCGGCTAATGGCAGCGAATGGACCATTTAAACAACTGCATAGGTGATTAGGTGAAGCAAGTTTACCCTTTACATTTAACTGTAATATGGAGATGTGACGCTCAAAGTATCAGTTTGCCAACCGTAGAACAGAGAATGGGCTCTTTGACATTTTCACTAGAGATTTATTTATTTATTTTTATAACTTATTATTACCAGTGACCAGGTTTAAACTGAATAATTTAATTTAAACCAAGGACTGTCAGTATTAAACTTTCAAATTTAAATTCCTTCTCTAACAGCAGGAAAAAGCATGTCCAAAAGCATCCAAGTGGAAATACTATTATGGGTATCGGTGCATCACTAGTTAATGTGTGTTTGTTTGTGTGTGTTCATGTGCATCCCAGTGTGGTGAACACACAGCTGACCCCCAAAGGGTCAGAGGTCAAAAGGTCAGAGGTCACGGCCTCCTCCCGTCTGACCTTTGGTGTCGCTGTTCTGCACCAGGTGAGGTTCTCCGATCTCCAGGTAGAACGTTTTGTTCTTCTCATACTCTTCATCGTCGATGATTCTCACTTTGATGATTTTACTGAAGAGGAGCGAGGGAAGGAGGGAAGGAGAGAAAGAGGGAAAAAGAAACAAAGAAAAAGAAGAGAAGTAAGGAAATGACAGCTTGGAAACGATAGTCAGAAATGACAGAGCTTTGGCTTTCCCACAAGTGGATAGATGATAACAGATGATCTGGACTTTATTTCTTATTTAGCATCAATCTCAAGCAGGCCCCAAAGCAGGGGGCCGTGCAATGTAAGTAAGAGTCATCATCAACCCACAAAGTGCTGAAAGGAAGTGGAGCCGCTGTATGGCGAAGTAGTAGTATGTCTGAGAAGCCATCTTTTGTTTGACCTTTTAATCCCAACTACTGGCCAAAACACTGTAATAACAAACTACTCTCCAAAAACACATTAATCCCAAATTACTATCAAATTACCCTTTAATCCCAACTACTGGCCAAAACACTGTTGTGGCAGTGGGGAGTGGTTTTGGCGCCATCTGCAGGTGGAGAGAGCACCAGCACCAGCAAACGAAAGGGCGCACACCTGCAGGAGATGAGGTAATTCGCAGAGTGATTAAAAGCTGCTGTGTTTTCATTTCTCTCTCTCTCTCCTGACAGCGAGGCTGGTCTCCTGCTCCAGACTGCACACTACCTGTATTATTTATACGTTTGTCTGCAAAGGGAAATGTGGCAACTTTTTTGTATAAATAAACGCCCAGCAAAGTCTGTTTGTTTTAGTTCCTCCTGGTCCATCTCCTAACCCTCAACGAAAAGAAACTTGCTACAGTGGCGTAGATGGCAGGATCTTGATGCCATCCAGCAACAACAGTTGGAGAGCCAACGGACAGAAGACCAGTCCCTACGGCAAGGGCTGCTGCAGTCTTCAGAGCACACGCCCCTGATGACGGTGCCACAATGATGGGTAATTTATTGTTTTACTAGAAACATAAATGCACTTGCCTGGGTCCAGACCTTTGAACCCACCCACGCTGCAGAGTGGACAGATTCTTACAGTCTGGTATTGAGAGATGGAACAGCGATTTCTCCAGTTGAAAAAACGCTCAGTCAAATGAGTACTGCAGAAGAACACTCCGCTCCACTCTTAAAATCCCCGCAAAACAGGTATGTTGACATGGCTACGCATCAGTGTTGACTTCAAGGTGCAGTGTGTAGAATTTAGGGGCCACTAGCAGTGAGGTTGCAGATTTCAACCAACTGAATTCTCCTCCGTGGCGGTGCAACATGGCGGCATCCGTGGTCCCCTCCTTGTAGGAGCATCTATGGTGGCCACAAAACTTGCGAAAAATGCGAAAGTCCCACCTAGAGCCAGTTGGGTTTGTCCATTCTGGGCTACTGTAGAAACATGGCGGTGTAACATGGCAGCGTCTGTGGAAGGGGCTCCAGCCCCCATGTACATATAAATGGCTAATTCTAAGGTAACAAACACAACTTTTCTTATTTTCATGGGATTATACACTAATTAAAACATACTTATGAATATTATATTCCATTTCTGCCAAATATTTTCTGAAAAATGCCACTAATTCTACACACTGCATCTATAAAATGACATCTGATTAAGGCGGACACGTTGGTCTCTAGATTAGGGAAAATCTAACCCCACCCCCACAGAAATCGGTTAGAGTTGGAGTTGACAATTCTGTCTGATCAGGCTATAAATGCTCTTATTCAATGAAAATAAACAAGGTTATTTTAAGGGGGAACATGTTTGTAATCCCATGTCTTATCTTGCCTATGTATTGGTTTTAAATTATTTATAAATAAACCTATGCCAAAAATAAATATTTTATATATTTGTATAAATTGAAAGCCTGCGCATGTAGTCTGTATCCCAGTACTATACAGACCTAGGTTGGGTGTGCTAAGTAACATGACAGAAAAGATATTGAACTTTGAAATTTAGAAAATCATATAAAGACACAGGAGGAATACGGATCATATCACATGAAAACAACACATATACTTCAGACCAGTTGGTTCCTGATCCAAAACTGTCCATTTCTAGTGAACCCTGGGAGTATATATAGTCCAGTCCATAAATATTTGGACATTGACCCAATTTTCATCTTGTTGGCTCTGTACACCACCACAATGGACTTGAAATGAAACAATCAAGATGTGCTTTAAGTGCAGACTTTCAGCTTTAATTTGAGGGTATTTACATCCAAATCAGGTGAACGGTGTAGGAATTACAACAAATTTTAGGGACCAAAAGTAATTGGACAAACTAACATAATCATAAATCAAATTGTCACTTTTAATACTTGGTTGCAAATCCTTTGCAGTCAATGACAGCCTGAAGTCTGGAACCCATAGACATCAACAGACATTGGATTTTGTCCCTGGTGATGCTCTGCCAGGCCTCTACTGCAACTGTGTTTTCCCTTCAGTTTTGCCTTCAGCAAGTGAAATGCATGCTCAATTGGATTCAGGTCAGATGATTGACTTGGCCATTGCAGAACATTCCACTTCTATGCCTTAACTCCAATGAGTTCTGAAGCATTTGGCTGAATATGAGCAGTTAATATTGCCCGAAACACTTCAGAATTCATCCTGCTGCTTTTGTCAGCAGTCACATCATCAATAAATACAAGGGAACCAGTTCCTTTGACAGCCATACATGACCATGCCATAACACTACCACCACCATGCTTCACTGATGAGGTGGTATGCTTTGGATCATGAGCAGTTCCTTCCCTTCTCCATACTCTTCTCTTCCCAACATTCTGGTACAAGTTGTCTCATCTGTCCATAGGATGTTGTTCCAGAACCTTTAGATGATTTTTGGCATTAATCTGGTCTTCCTGTTTTTGAGGCTCACCAATGGTTTACATCTTGTGGTGAACCCTCTGTATTCACTCTATTTTATTTATTTATTTATTTATTTATTTATTTATTTATTTCTGTATTGTTTTCCCTTTGCATTTCCCCCCTATTTATTTCCCCAAACTTATTTATTTCTGTATCATCTTCTTTATGCATTTCTTAATGCATTTCCGTTTCATTATGCAAATGAGGAGGCATTGCTTTCACAGCGCTCCAACTCCTCCAGTCTAGTCCAGTCTCTCGTGGCAGCTCCAACTGCTATGATACTGTATACTTTCCATATAAACCGAGCGTCTAGCTGACGGCGCCATTACAGCCCACTACCCGTTCCTTTTCAAACACTTTGTCTCCTTTACCTGCCTTTTCCAAGTATGATTGATGGCGGCCGTGTTTTTGGACCGATCTTGCTCATTTATAATAGAATTGTCTCTCAGTCCCGCAATTTGTATACCAAATTTGGTGTTGATACAGTCAAAATCCAAAAAGCCTCTCGGACCATGACCACCTGAACGTGAACACACTGGTGTTACTAAGGGGGGTGCGAGACTCCCTCCGTGGAGGAGGGAGCGGAGAATCGCAGTGGAGAATTTCCATGGGAATCAGCCCCCCCTCCCCGAACAAGTGCACAAGGGGCGCAACTATTACCGCACCGGGTAACACCAACCCTAGTGATGCCACTGCATGAACAGCTCCGGTGTCGGAACTGCTACTATGAGAGACAGGTAGACTGGGGGAGTTGGAGCGCTGTGAAAGCAACGCCTCCTCATTTGCATAATGAAGCAGAAATGTATAAAGAAAATAATACAGAAATAAATTTGGGGAAATAAATAGGAGGGGAATGCAAAGCGAAAACATTTAATGGCATATTAATTTATTTATCCAGTCAATTTTTTTTATTTATTTTTAATTTTGGCAGCTTTCATCCTCCATAGAAAACAACATAAATCTGCTATAATCGAATTTATTTTACCTAGAAAGGAATTTGCAATGTTTTTCATGTGTAGCCAAATGTAGGCGGCCCCGAAATGCGCTGGGTTGGGACGTGGCGATATGTTATATTATAAAATGTCCTAAAATATAGTATGAAAATGAAGAAGAAAGAGAGAGGAAAAAAAAAAAAAAAAAAAAACCACAAACACTTTAAATAAAAAAAATAAAAAAACTGCGGTATGGCAATACTTCACTTTTAAGTTTAAAGGTGCAGTGGGTAGAATTTAGCAGCCACTAGCAGTGAGGTTGCAGATTGCAACCAACTGAATTCTCCTCCATATCTATGGCGGTGCAAAATGGTGGCGTCCGTGGAGGAGATTCTACGGTGGGAAACTCGCCAAACACTGGCTCTCTCTTTTTCCATTCTGGGCTACTGTAGACACATAGCAGTGTAAAATGGCGGTGCAACATGGCGGCATCCATAGAAGCCCCCATGTAGATATAAACGGCGTTTGGCTGTTTCTGTTCTTTATTTTTTGATAAATTAAGCTATTTATGCTGTCTGAACAGCAATGCACCAATCCTTAAAGGTTTTATATTTTTAATCCTTAAAGGGCCCTATTATGAAAAACTCACTTTCTCAGTGCTTGTGCACAAACTGTAGATTTGGGTCTCTGATGGGCCTCTACCAACACACAAACTGTGAAATAAGACAACCCAGGCTCCCTATTTCATAAAACATTTCAACAAGCCGTTGTGATTTGTCTCCCAACGCTATGTATGTATGTATGTATGTATGTAACTCCACCCACGGCTGGAGAAATACCAAGCGGAATTAAAAGAAAGAGGAATAACTGTCTGTGACAAAACTGCAGACAAGGGAAATGTAAGTATTTAATAAATAATTCTGCTGTGTGTTTCTTTCTCAAAAAGAGAAAAAAGAGGTTGGCGGTAGGTTGACTGATCCGCTGCGAGTTTCTCCAAACAAAACCATTAAAAGTAGTGTGTTTTTATTGTAGATGTATAAATTATATTTTATTTTCCGATGTTTCCATAATTGAATGAAACAAAAAAAGCCCTGCGGTATCCCCGCAGTACGCCTTGAAGATCTAATATGAGTGAAGATTCAGCAGCTGCTTATTTCTCACCTCAAATTTGTTCAAAAACAGATTTTGGTGGACTGATAAGGAGAAATAATGATTCATGCAACGGGCTCACAAAACTGGGGCAAACGGTTCCGGAGTGGGTGTGTGGAGCAGCAGCTCTCATTTCATTTTTCTTTTTAATCACCGGGTTTCCAGATACAAGTGTGTGGCGCTATGCTTTGGTAGACCCAAACACAGACTGACGATATCTACCAAGATTGATGATGATTGGACAAATGGTTAATGAGTTATGGCCAATTTTCTGCTAAGCCATAAAAAAAAGGACCATAAAAGTCCGCCATGATGGATTTTTTGCTATTTTTATTTGCTAATTTGCATAAACTGAAAAAGAGTAATACGACATTTCCTTTTTTGTATTTTGACTGTATCAACACCAAATTTGGTATACAGCATTGCAGGACTGAGATACACATTTATATTATAAATGAGCAAGATTGGTCCAAAACATGGCTGCCATCAACCAAAAAATGTTGCAAAAGGCAAGATTTTCTGCTTGGCAGAAAATTGGCCATAACTCATTAACCATTTGTCCAATCAAGTCTGTGTTTAGAAATAGGTCTACCAAAGCATTTTGAGCCCGACCAATAGAGGGCACCACAAATGCCACAAATGTGTATCTGAAAACTCGGTGGACAGAATTTCAACCAAATTTGGTGCACATGCTCTGGGGGCAAGTATTAACCAAAATCTGAAGTGCCATATTGATTGGTGCATGTGGGCGTGCGCAACATATTTTTGGTTGATGGCGGCCATATTTTTGGATCGATCTTAGTCATTTATAAAATAAATGTATCTCAGTCCCGCAATTATGTATTCCAAATTTGGTGTTGATACAGTCAAAATCCAAAAAGTAGATGTCACATTCCTCATTTTCAGTTTATGCAAATTATCAAAAAATCATCATGGTGCACGTTTATGGTCCAAGAGGCTTTTTGGATTTTGACTGTATCAACACCAAATTTGGTATACATATTGCGGGACTGAGAGACAATTCTATTAAAAATGAGCAAGATCGCTCCAAAAACACGGCCGCCATCAATCAAAATATCTTGCACAGGGCGGGGTTTAGCAGGAAATGGACCATAACTCAAGCTGTCCATAACATCCCACAATATGTCCTGAACGTACACAACAAATTTCGTTTCATTTTACTATGAAACAGGATTTGGGCTTAGCAAAGGTAAGTTCAGGTTTAACCCTTGGTTTTCAGTGTCACAACGGTGGTTCCCTTTTTACCGGGGTATATCGCCATAGTAACTTATGCTGCACACCTAACCTGCTCTGGAGCAGGTTATGTTCGAGATAACAGATAAACCTGTATATAAGCACCGGCTACTGACCAATCAATTCTCTTGGATGGTTGCGTGCATCTTGATAGCTGTCAGTTTCAAGTGGTTTTACGTCATTCTGATGCAGAGAGACAGGGTGGGGGGGATACCCGCCCCAAGTCAGTTAAACTTCAGGGATATCAAGCTGTCCATTTTCAATTTTACAATTACAATTCACAAGTGATTGTGAATCAATTTCATCTGCTTTGATGCAAATGAAATTGTCAACAGGTGCGTGCAATGGAGAGGCAACAGCAATTCAACCACCAAAAAAGGAATGGTTTTGTATGTGATGGTCACAGACAATTGCTCTCTCCATATCCTTCCTGACTGATTCTTCTCTAGTTTTGTGTTCTGCTAGTGTCCTTGTCACTACTGGTAGCATGAGGCGGTAACTGCAGCCCAATCAGGTTGCACAGGTAGTCGAGCTCCTCCAGGATTGCACATCCATACGTGCGATCGCAAGAAGGTTTGCTGTGTCTCCCAGCACAGTCTCAAGAGCATGGACGAGATACCAGGAGACCGGCCGTTACACGAGGAGAGCCAGACAGGGACGTAGAAGGGCGCCTCATCGCAGTTAAGGCGATAGCAGACTAAAATGAAGTTTAGAGATAGGTCTGGCTATGTGAGAATACAGACAGATGTCTGAATAAAAAACAATAATAACAATTTCATCTGGAGCTATTTTAGATTGGGGGCTATTCATGGGGGCTGTCGGCAATTTGTTGCCAGCTTTCCTTCCTGACTTTGGCAGCAGCAACTGTTGCTTTTAGCCTTTTTAAATTCTTCATACTGTATCTGTTTAATATTATAGTTTGCTCATATTGTGTAAAATATGGTAGACTTGTCCATGTTTGCGATTGGTCATATGGTGCAAACACGGCCCATTACGTGAACGCTCTCATAGCTGGATTGGGAAAACCTGGGGTGACTGAACGAGTTGATAACCACCGTCGTGACACTGCTTATCGTGATTGCGATTGTTAGGGATAGTGACGCCAGCTAACCAAAAGAGATCCTGTGTATGATGAACTTGCTTCGTAGTACAGGCCCCTAGGCTCTCACACTCTCATTCTCTTGTTTTTCTTTTTCTTTTGCCGTCTATCTACTTTGTCATAGAAACTTTGTTTGAACGTCAAAACGTGCGTCTTCTTCAGGAGATGTGTGCTATTTACTTTTTAAAGTATTAAAATTTATAATGGAAGTCTATGGGAGGAATGTTTGAAAGTTGATATCTCAAAAACTAAAAGTTTCTAAACTATTCAAACTTCATGGAGAGGTATGTGCCCCATGGGGAAATGTGTAACGTATTAAGACATGGTACCAATAGCGCCACCATGTGGTCAGTTATTACATGTTGTTGAATCTTCACCAAAGTTGGTACATACCATATTTAGATGATGTCGAACAAGGCTCATGACTTCGTTGAAACGTGGTACACAAGTTCTCAATGAGAATGTGCATGGCACCAATAGCCCCACCTTGTGGCCATTAGTAAAACACCACCATACTACATGATATTTCTACAATTCTGTTGTCATAGACACTTTGTTGAAACGTCAATGTGTCTTCTCCAGGAAATGTGCGCTATTACTTTTCTTCTTTCTAGGATATTCCAGTGATTTTATGATATATTTTGAAATATTAAAATTTATAATGGGCGTCTAACTAAAAGTGCTAAAGTATTCATACTTCATGGACAAGTGTCCCATGGGTATATGCTTAACACATTAAAAAATGGTACCAATAGCCCCACCTTGTGGCCCTTACTAAAACACCACAACACTACATGATATTTCTACAATTCTGTTGTCAAATAAAATGAAACTTGGTACACACATTCTCCATGAGAATGTGCACAAAATATTGAAGCATGGCACCAATAGCCCCAACTTGTGACCATTAGTAAAACACCACCATACTACTTATTAACTGCAATATCTCTTAAATGTAATATTCCATGGTAACCAAATTCAGCAAAGTTGTACAGATGGGGATGCTGAACAAGTCATTTGATACAATTTCACCTGTAGGTGTTGTTAAAAGGCTGAAAAGCAAATTTCCCCTAGTGGGACAATAAAATTGAACTTAGCAGCAGCTGGGAGCAGCAGCAGAAGCAACTAACGGCTTCCAGCTCTCACACACATTTTCTTCAGAAAATACAATTATTCTAGTTTTTATATTTTATTATTCCACCATTCTTTGGACTCTAACTACTTCTACACCGTTTCTCTGAGAAACGTTTAAACGTCAAAATGTGTGTCTTCTTTCTAGCATATTCCAGTGATTTATGATTTTTTGAAATATTAAATTTTAAAATGGCCGTCTATGGGAGGAATGTTTTGAAAGGTCAAAAACGAAAAGTGCTAAAGTATTCATACTTCATGGACAAGTGCCCCATGGGGATATACTTAACATATTTTAAAAAAATGGTACCAATAGCGCCTCCATGTGGTCAGTTAATATGCGTTTTATGTTTTGGCTAATAACTGATATGGGCCAAGGCCATTTGTGCCTGGAAAAAAAAATCCACCATTTTGGATTTTTTTGGCCTCTTTTGGCACATATTTCATCGAATCTTCACCAAATTTGGTACATACCATATTTAGATGACCCCAAACAAGACTAACGGGCCATAACTCTTCAATGCTAAATTTGATTGCAACCAAATTTGGGAATGTTGTACCTACAGGGGGTGCTACAGTAACATTAAAACATTATATTTCTACAATTCTGTTGACTTAAATAAAATTTTACTTGGTAAACAAGTTCTCCACGAGCATGTGCATGACATATTTAAGCATGGCACCAATAGCCCCACCTTGTGGCCATTAGTAAAACACCAAACTGCTTATTAACTGCCACATCTCTTTTATGTAATATTCCATGGTGACCAAATTCAGCAAAGTTGTACAGATGGGGATGCTGCTGTTCCTAATAAACCGGCAGGAAAACAATAGGGTTCTACCCCTTCAGAGTTTGAACCCTAATAATAAAGTGCAAAAACAATAGATTAAATCCCTA
>OMKR01103811.1:0-11310 GCA_900302355.1 Cyttopsis rosea | reverse complement strand
GGAGTGGCCTAGTCAAAGTCCTGACCTGAATCCTATTGAGATGCTGTGGCATGACCTTAAAAAGGTGGTTCATGCTCGAAAACCCTCCAATGTGGCTGAATTACAACAATTCTGCAAAGATGAGTGGGCCAAAATTCCTCCACAGCACTGTAAAAGACTCATTGGAAGTTATCGCAAACGCTTGATTGCAGTTGTTGCTGCTAAGGGTGGCCCAACCAGTTATTAGGTTTAGGGGGCAATCACTTTTTCACACAGGGCCATGTAGGTTTGGATTTTTTTTCTCCTTTAATAATAAAAACCTTCATTTAAAAACTGCATTTTGTGTTTACTTGTGTTGCCTTTGACTAATATTTAAATTTGTTTGATGATCTGAAACATTTAAGTGTGACAAACATGCAAATAAATAAGAAATCAGGAAGGGGGCAAACACTTTTTCACACCACTGTATATGACACACAAAGTAATTACTGTGACTTTAAACAGATATACTCACAATTGTTTAATGAACAGAAGTTGAATATAACGATACGAAAAAGACGAACAATGGTGCCCTGTTCTACCGTGTGTGCGTGTGTGTGTGTGTGTGTGTGTGGATATTTGGATATTGTGAGATTTATATATTCTGCACTACCTCTTTGTATAATTGTACAATTGTTGATATGCATATTTATATTCTGCACTTGCACCGGTACTGTGATTGTATTGTTACTTTATGTAAAGCACATTGTGTTTGTGTTGTGTAGGTGTGTGTATGTGTGTATTACTATTTTTCTACATTCACCCCTTGGAGATAAAACATCTACATACACAAACTTAAAATGATAGCTAACACATGTACAAACAATAGATATTGGACAAAACCGCGTTGTATGTGGACATCAGAAAAACCTGGAGGAGAAAAACCCAGTGCGGGATAAAAACTCTTCTTGGCTGGTCCAGGGAAAAAGATGACCTCATCACAAGTCTCAGAGGGTGGCGATGGACCAAGGGTTGGGATGACAGGCACCGAGCATCTTCACTGGGTCCGTATCTTACCCGGAGGCACCATACTTATGCCGGACTTTGCCTCAGGTGCCGTCATTGCCATCTACAGCCATTGGTCGATAGCTAGTCCAATGGCCTCATCGTCGGGTCGTCTGGGGCGTCCTGGGAAGGTGACACAAGAGAATCATTAGTTTCATCCACCAGGAGCACTGCAGAAGAAGAAGAATCATTTATTAATCACACATTTACCACACACGCATGCGGAGGGTGACACACACACACACACACACACATGCAGGGAGTGGCGAACGATGAGACATAGTCTCTGCATTTATCCCATCCCGGCCATCCTTCCTCCAGGGGCAGCCAGGAGCAGTGGGCAGCCCTCACTTCGTCGGCACCCGGGGACCAATTCCAGGTGGTGTGTCCATGCCGTGGTCAGGGACAGGACAGGAAGTGTTCTGCACGTTTTTAGTCGGGGTCCTTATGTTGGAGGAGACCCATGCAAACACGGGGAGAACGTGCAAACTCCACACAGAAAGGCCCCTGATCGGGAGATAACCCACAGTGCCAACAGTGCAACAACAGGGAATCAAACCCAGGACCTTCTTGCTGTGAGGCAGCAGTGTTAACCACTGAGCCACCGTGCATCAGACATTGCAGACATCATCGCCATCCTATAATCATTAGAATTACAAGAACTACCAGGAGAATAATTCCTGCCTTGGCCTCCAGCCAGTCCATTCCCCATTGGCCATGACCCGCGTTCACTTTCAGTTCCACTCGGAGGTTCTTAAATTTGGCCATGGCCTGGGTGAACTTCCCATCTGGAGCAGTGTTATTGGGAATGTAGGTGCAGCACTGATCTCCAAACATGGCGCATACCCCTCGTTCCTCTGCGAGGAGCATGTCTATAGCCTGTCAGTTTTGCCAGGCCATCCGCAAGGTGGCGTTCAACTACTCACCCAATGCTTCAAACAAATCAAACGAGTAGTTGGCAAAACTCTGCTGATTGTAATAGATATAGTTACTCCAGTCAACATTTTTATTAATGGTACACCTGGGGCATATTATGGAAGTAACTCCTCCCGCATTCTGATTTTAGGCTTGAAACTCATTGGGGACCCCCCTTGGAACTCCAATTCACATAAACTCATCAGTTTATGTGAATTGAGGCATATTGAGGCAACTGGGAGAGAGTAACCTCTTTACTATCGAACCTCTTGAATATACTATTGTGTGGGTTAACTGCTGCTTCGCCTGTAGTGCAGTATACCCCAGGCCCGGTACCAGTAAACCGGACGAAGCGGCATCTCAATTTAGGAGTAACCACATCGGCTATGCACCCGTATTCAGGTGTGTGTTTAGTCTTTCCCGTAAAGGTGTAAGATGGTGCGGCTGGATTGACAGTGGCTGTGTACTTGTACGTGGAACTATTATACATGGTGAAGTATGGTTCTGGTTTATCATAGCAGTTATGGTTGAAGGGCAGATTGGCACACACATGGATCAAAATCATTTGCGCGCAGTTGAATCCCCTTGAATTTAACGGTGGACGCCTGTTTTCAGCCAGGGCCAAGGAGAATCCCTGGGGACCACAGTTAGTGACACCATACGGCAGGGGAATCATAGTTAAGTGGAACATATGTAGTAGGATTCGCCGTACGCTTGTCTAGCATTGTACTTTTGCTTCTCCCACCATACATTTCGATCCGATTCTGTCCAGGTCTGCTCATTACTGACCATAACTGACTGTCGTGCTCACTTGAGGGGTGGGCCATAACACTCGTTTATATCTGGAATTGTAGTACCATTAATCTGCATGTTCCACCATATTATTGTTCCTACTATTAGCACAGAGACTATGGTTAAGACTAAGTGTGTTCCTCTAAGTCCGCAAATTTTCCTAAATGGGTGCCAGAGCCTGGGGCCCTGGGGTGTTTCCATGTTTCAACAGTACAACCGAAACAAGGTGTAAGTGCGGCTACTTAGCTTCGGCTGATGTTTGCTGGTTGTTCGTGTCAGGGCTGGATCTCGTCAGGTCGACCACAACTTCCTGGAGGGTCCTGCCTGGTTCTGGGGATGGCATGCAGTAGGAGAGGTGGAACCACCCATCCTCCCTCCCCCAGACCTTAGCTGCTGTGGGGGTAAGTAAAGTTATCTGAAACGGTCCCACCCTCCGGGGTTCATCCCATTTCCGCTTGTGCACTTTATGGTACACCCAGTCTCGGACTTGGAGTTGGCTGCGGACACGGTTTGGGGCGAACCCTGGTCAGGCCGCTTCTCGGGTGTTTCGGTTGATCGCTAGGTGAAGAGCAGACATATGTTTAGCATAGATAATCAACTCATTCTCACATTGTTCTAGCGACAGGCCCTTATGGGGTCCTCTCAAATAGGGAACTAGCATTGGTCTCCCTGTCATCATTTCATGGGGTGTCGGGTGTGTGTTAAGGTTTGTCTGGCTTCTCATTCCCATCAGGGCGAGTGGGAGTCACACCAGTTGAGTCCCGTGGCATGACTGATCTTGGAGATTTTAGTTTTTAGCGAGCCATTGGCTCTCTCCATCATCCCTTGCGATTGTGGATGGTAGGCGCATCCTTTGTGGTGCTTAATCTGGCACTGCTGTAGTACTCGCTTTACTACGTCGTTTACAAAGTGGCTGCTGTTGTCTGAACTTATGACTTCCGGGATTCCGAATCGTGGCTTCTCGGCACAGGAATTTGGCTACTGTGCCTGCATCCGCCCTTTTGGTGGGGGTTGCTTCAATCCATCTGGAGAACACATCTATGACTACTACTACTACTACTACTATGTATTGTTTTCCTTTGACTGGCATGATCATGTCTATTTGTCGATTTGGAGATGTCTGAAAGGTCCTGATGGGACAGGGATACTTGCCATGTCCACTGGGGCTGCTTTCCTGTTGTTGTGTGTGGTGCATGTGATGCAGTTTTGCATCAGATTGCCAATAGTGGCTGCAAGTTTTGGCACCCACCAAGTATTCTGGATTCTTTTGAGTACTTCCCCCCTTGCACAATGGTCATTACCATATGCATCCATCACAAGGGTATGGAGGAGTTGTGCAGGGGCAACAAACTTCTCATTTGGGGTGATCCAGAGGCCTTTCCTAATGCGCCCATGTGCTCTGTTCATAGACGCCTGCTGCTGCTTGTAGTTCAGTGAGTTCGCTGGTCAAGGGAGGGAGTACAATTTGGGCGGCTATCATGGCTGATCCTGCTGCGGCTTCTTTTGCAGCAATGTCGGCAGCGTTATTGCTGTGTGTTACTGGGGCATCTGTAGTCTGGTGGGCTGGACATTTGATGATGGTAACTCGTCGCAGAAGCTGTATGGCTTTGAGGAGGGTGGTGATGTCAGCTGCGTGTGCAATGTCAGATCCATCTGTTTGCCTGAAACATCTTTGTTTCCATACTGGGCCAAATGTGTGGCATACTTAGTGTAAATGTTGGCCACTAGACCTTTGGCTAGGACACATGCCTTGGTTAGGGCTTTCAATTTGGCTAATTGTGCTGAATGGGGTGGTGACAGCGTCATGCTTGCTGCTGTCTGGATGCTTCCATCTGAGGGATCTTGTGTGACCCACTGCGTATCCGGATGTGGTTCCTGTCTCATCTCTTGAGCATGATCCATCTACGTATAGGGTCAAGTCTGTTGTTTCGTCTGTGATCAGGGTTCAATGGAGGTCAGGGCATGCAAGCACGAAGGCATCAACTTCTGCTAGGTATTTATGAGGGGTTCCATCAAGGGGTGTTACCAGTTGTTCTGCAAGGTTGATAGACAGACAGCGTTTGAACGTAGTGCACTGAGTATGACATGCCAACCCGTGACTCAGGTATGGTGCTGGGTGACGACAAAGTTCGTGCTGGTCAACAGGGTGTGGAGTTGACATGACGAGACGATGGTGACTGGGTAGCCCATCGTGAGCATGGAGGCTTTCTCATAAGCCGCGGCGGCAGCAGCCAGTTGCTGGTAGCAGGGTGGGAGTCCTTGCTCCACCACATCCAAGGCTGAGCTGAAGTACGCGACAGGTTGGTGTCCATCGGTTATTGCCTGGGTCAAGACTGCTAAACAGTGTGTCTCAAACACCTATGTAGAGGCAGAACGGCTCTTTGTAGTCAGGGACACTTAGAACCAGCGCCTGCTGGAGTCGTGTTTTGATGAGGATGAACATTTCCTCTGCGGCTGGTGTCCAATGTTGGTGTCCAATTGGTTCGGTGTGTCAGCGATCCACTGTCGACTGTATCCAGTCATGTCAAGAAACGACAGCATTTGGGTTGGGGTCTGGAGCTTTGGTGCCTTGGCAATGCTGGTGACTCAGGATGCATCAATTTGTTATCGTCCCGCCTCGAGCATCCAAGCTACAGTAGGTGACTTGAGATCGGCAGGCTTGTAGCTTAGAGTGGCTGGCCTTCTGTCCTTGCTTAGCTAGCATGCTGAACAAGGTTTCAGTGTCTTTTAAGGACGTGTCTTTGTCAGGACTGCAGAGCAGTAGGTCGTCCACATACTGCAACAAACAGCTTCCTGAGTTCTTCTTTTAGGGCTTTATTAAAAAGATGCGGGCTGTCAACAAATCCTTGTGGCAATCTGCTGTAGGTGTATTGGCGTCCTTCGTAGGTAAATGTGAATAGGGGTTGGCATGACGGGTGGATGGGCATGGAGAAGAATGCTGAACACAGATCCACCACCATGTAGTGGGTGGAAGTCACCGGTATCTGTGTCAGGAGGGTGTGGGGATCGGGAACCACTGGGGTTTTGGAGATTACAGCACTGTTCACGGCCCACAGGTCATGGACAGTTGGTAATTGGACGAATGGGGTTTAGATACCGGTAGGATTGGAATGTTGTAGGGGCTCTTGGTCTGGAAGAGCACTCCTGCGGTGACCAGGCCTTCGATGACAGGGTGGATGCCTTCCACGGCTGCTGGGGTGAGTCGGTACTGGTGTTGGTACGGGCCTCATTTGTTAGGTTTAAGTCGAATGACTACTGGCGAGATTCCTGTCAGGAGGCCAACATTGGTCTTGTGGGCTGCAAAGGAAAGCGGGTACTCGGGTTAGCATTTCTTCCACGGCCACATCTGGGGCCAGGGGTTGTGGGGGTGGTTCCACTGCGGGCATCAGTGGCATGTCTAGCTGGATCCAGTAGGACTTCCTGGCGGGTGCCTACATTATTTCTACAGGCAGTGATTCGACGGTCAGGTGTCATGAACACTTCAGGGTGTGGCGTTGGGATCCATTGTGGTTGGGTGAGGGCATACTGTTGCGGCGGACACCATCCGGGCTGTTGCATTGGGATGAGGGGCTGTTGAGAGATAGGCGGGATCGGCTGAGGGGCTGTAGCTAGGGTAGGGATGTCTTGCACATGCACCACCGGAGCCATGGGGCCCCCTTCTCCTGCTTGGCCTGTTTATCCTTCGCCTGGAATTTGCAGACTTGCGCCTGCAGGACTTTCATCTGCAGGGAGGTAGTTTCTTCGATTTTTTCTTTGGTCTTCTGACGTTGGCGGTTCACATGGTAAGTGACATGATCTTTGAACTGGTTCCAGGGCATGGAGTGCAGGGCTACCACATCCCTCAGGCTGTCCTGGACTGCTTCCTGAAGTGCAGAGAGCACCATGGTCCGGAACAGAGTAGCTGTCAGGGGAGTTTCATCTGGCCTTTGTCCAGGTTCTACCTGCCAGTTCCTTTCTTGTTTGTGTAGGATCATCCTTGAGCATGTCAGCTCCTAGTACAGCCACTTCTGGTTGGGCTGGGTAGGTGGTTCGGAGCACTTCTCATACCTGACGGTGGTAGTGGTTGAAGGATGCAACATCATAGGCGGAACTTCCAATCTCTCGTCCGAGATTGGCTGTGTTGCCCAGGTCCTGGAAGGCTGCTGTTCCCATCAGAGGTGCAAGGAGAGCCTTGATGTCGCCCAGGGCTAGGTTCTGTCCCTGGGTCAGCTCCTCTAATGCTGCGATCCATTTTCCTGCTCCTCTGCACAGGGGAGGCAGTTGGTTGGTGAGTGTCACCAGATCCTGATTTCCCCAGGGGTTGTAACGGGGGGGGCATTTTCCTGTTCCTGACACCTCTACGAGTGGGAACTGTCCTGTGCATTCCCTTCTCTCTCGGCCGTGCTTCTCTTTCCGGTGGCGTTTCCGCTCGTGGGATTCATGGGTGTTGGTTCCACTCATCATGTCTGCTAGGCGGGGAGATGTGGCGTCACATTGGTCAACCTCTTCCATGTCTATGGCTCTGAGTTCTCGCTCTATGCGGGTCAGGGTGCCAGTGGGCTCTTCGGATATCGGCGTGCTCTCGGCTCTGCTGGGTTCGGCTTCGCTTTCATAGTGTTCTCCTTCTTCAGTGTCTGATCTATCGGTTGGCGCCGGGGTTTTTGCGGCGTCATCTATTATCATGGTGAAACAGACGTCGTCCAGCTTGAGGCAGCCGCTCAGGCTATTATTACCAGGGTATGTCGGTATGGAATAGGTGGACGAGCCTTCTCCTGGGTCACTCGCTAGTGGGGCCATGGTGGATGGTAGCAGTCGAACGAACATCTGCAGCACGGAGTGGTGTTGCTGGAATCGCTTCTGGTTCCTTGGGTTCTTCGCTTTTTCACTTTGCTTTGCTGTTATTGCCTGCTGAACTGCATGCAGCATCTTGGGGTCGGGTTTGGCAACAGGTGTCAGGCCATAGCTGGCCTTGGCCTTCGGGCGGGGCGTGCTCTCAGCTCCGCTGGGTTCAGCTTCACTTTCGTGGTCGTTCTCCTTCTTCAGTGTCTGATCTATCAGTTGGCGCCGGGGTTTTTGCGGTGTCATCTATTACCATGGTGAAACAGACGTTGTCCAGCTTGAGGCAGCCGCTCAGGCTATTATTACCAGGGTCCGCACTCGGTATGGCCGGGGCTTGCATTACGGCTAGATAGGATGGCAGTGCTCTCGGTATGGAATAGGTGGACGAGCCTTCTCCTGGGTCAGTCACTAGTGGGGCCATGGTGGATGGTAGCAGTCGAACTAACATCTGCAGTATGGAGCGATGTTGCTGGAATCGCTTCTGGTTCCTTGGGTTCTTCGTGCATCTTGGGGTCTGATGAACCACCGGGAGGCCACGTGGTGCCAGGGATCTATGTGCAGTCCACTTGGACCACTCGGTCATTGTACGATGGATGTTTTTGATCTGCTTTTGGTGGCATCTCAACACCATCTGGAGCTGTCTCCACGGGGTAACAGGTACTCAGTAGGTCAATCATATCTTCTGTCCCTTTTTATTATTATTTTTTTTTTGTTTATTCTTGTTATTTTTATTTATCAGTTGCAACACTTGCAAACACCCAAAAGTTCTTGTGAAAGGTTCTCATCTTTTCTAGGAAGATGATCTGTTCAAAATAGTACAGCATAATTTGTTATATTCTCACTCAAAATTGGCAGTCTACAGATAAAACAAAATCCAAATAAAATAAAACTCAACTCTCCAAGTGAATAATTTCAAAAAAATAAAACTGACCCAAACACATCGAACTAATATAACATACAAAAATAATTAAATAAATCAAAATTCAACATACAAAAAATAATAAAATAAATCACTTGTACAACATTATTAACCTGGGCAGCTGTTTAAATCTGTATGTTTATTTTTATTTTATTCATCTATGTATTTATCTTTAATTTTATTTTTATATTATTTTTATTATAATTTTTTCTGAGTCATCTACTAGATTTTGTCAATGGTCAGTCTGTCCAGTCACTCATGTAAGTATTACTACGTCTGTGTCTCCTAGAGGCACAGGTGGGTGGGGTTAGTGCAACTCACAGTCACAAACAGACAAGCATTGACGCACAGTCACACTGCTCCGTGGCACTTCCTGGATTCTTCTCACTCTGCCTCTACCTCTCACCACAAACACTTCCTGTTCCTTTCTCTGGTTCCCCACAGCTCCTCCGTCTTCCCCTCAGTTCTCCCTTTGTCTCCAACACAACACAATTTATTTGGATGCACAGACTATGGGCTCGGCGGCCACAGAACCTGTCGATACACACACGGTCACACAATTTCTTTTAAACATTGTTGGAACACTCATCTGAATGGATTTAAGATCCTTTTATTTAGTCCTGTACTAAATACTGTACTGTACTGTCCTGTACAACTGATAACACAGCAGTAACGATAGCCCCATGGCTCCAGACAGACAACACTACTCTATCCTGAGTTGATGTCGCTACTCTACTCTACTCTATCCTGAGTTGATGTCGCTATCAAGCCCCTTGTGTCACAGCGCGTCGAGGAAAAGAAGGGGGGGAAGAGCCCTACCATCAGTGGAAGAATACTCTTTCACGACTGGATAGGAAACAGACATGAGTGGTTTATTGACGACAGGCATAAACACGCTCCCTCCCGATCTGAGAGGGGGAAAAAGCACTTGAAAAGGAGTGGCTTGCAACGCGGCGGCAACGTCATCCGACGGTCCATCCTGCCCGGTGCTTCCCCCGGTGCACTGTCTCCTCCTGGGAACCCTCAGGGGCGGGGTCGGCCAGGTTCATGGGCAGGGGTGATTTGGAAGGAGATCTCGGCGCCACAGGCTTCCGTGGCGTGCCGCTTCCGTTCCCACTTCGCTGCTGCGGGACCCAGTTGGTCGTGAAGAGGATGCTCCGATGGCTGCTGTGGACGGGCGGGGAGCCGCACTCTTCGCTACCAGTGGCAGGTGCAGGGAGAGCTGCCGTCTCTCCTCCTCCCTCTTCCTGAGCCACTCTGTGGTTTTGGCCAGAGCGTCGCTGAAGAGTTCTATCTTCAAGATAGGCGCATTGAACAAGGCTGTTTTCTCAGACTCACGCAGGGTGATCATGTTCAGCCAGAGATGCCTGTGGCTGACCACTGACAATGCCGCGGAATGACCCTCACATGCGGCCTGCGCCTGGGTGAAGTGGAGGATGACCGCGGAAGCCCTGGAGACTTCCTCTGCCTTGGAAGCAGTCATCGACTCCCTGCCGGTGGAGAGGCAGGAGAGCGAGGCCGCTAGCATCACCACGATGGACGCGGCCGCTGCTTGGGTCGACAGGTCAGCAGGGCAGTGAACTTGTCCTTCGCCAATGGCAGCAGTAGTTTCCTGGATGCCCAGGATCCCACCGAGGTCAGAAGGAAGTACTATGCCAGCGACTCCTCGAGGTGTGGGATGCCCGTCCTCTGCGCCTCGAATCCCACAACGTTCCTGGTGAAGGGGTTGTAGGACACCGGGGCACGGACCTCGCAGGGGTATGCCCAGGGCACCCAGGGCGAGGGAGGGCATAGCAGGAACCATCTGTTCCGCTCCTGACACGCATACGCTCCCCCAACCATCAGGTCCACATCCGCGGCCAATGGTGGTGGAGGCATGGGGATTTCCAGGCATCCTGCAGCGGAGGAGAGGAGGCCAAAGAAGTCTGCCTGGAGGGACTGGACTGGTGGCTCCCCACTGGAGGAGCCAGGCCTGGTCCTTGTCGAACCGCTTGCCGCTGGGACCAAAGACAGGTGGAGAAGGAGGCTCGGAGAAGATGTCCCCTGTCTACGATGAGGGGTTCATCATCCTCCCTGTCGGTGGAGTCAGATGGTGATGGCTCCATCATCTCCACTGTGGCCTGTCCTGGTGGTACAAGGTCCGTGAAGAATTCTCTCCAGCGAATGCGCAAGGCAGCCGAGATAGAGCGGCAGGCCTCGCATGCTGGTGGCTCTACGAGGCTGGCGGCAGTGTGCTCCGCTCCAAGACAGATGAAGCACCTGTCGTGTGAATTGCCCGCTACTGTCAGCCCCGTGCATAAGCAGGTGGCTCTAGATCAGGGGTGCTCAAACTTTTTCAGCATGCGAGCTACTTATAAAATGACCAAGTCAAAATGATCTACCTACTACAAAAATGCAAAACATATATTTATTTATAAATATATTGAGAATTCTTTATATGTACAATGTATGTTGATGTACCTTGCATAACCGCAGATCAAATCAAATCAAGTAAAGTTTATTTGTATAGCCCTTAATCACAATATAGTCTCAAAGGGCTTCACAGACCCCATGTTGCATCTTTCGTCTGAAAGCATTAACTGAGCTGATCATATTGATCACTGTTTTGTCTTTTCCTTGCAGCTCTAGATTAAGGTCATTCAACATGTTTGTCAGATCGGTTAAAAATGCCAAGTCTAACAGCCACTGACCCTCATTTAGTTGCTTGTATTCTGCATGTCCAGCTACATGAAAAAACTCCTTAATCTCCGGACAGAGCTCTCGAAATCTTTGCAGGAATTTCCCCCTACTAAGCCATCTCACATCAGTGTGTAGCAACAACTCAGAGTGGTCGCAGTCAGCCA
>OMKR01103810.1:0-12925 GCA_900302355.1 Cyttopsis rosea | reverse complement strand
CAACAAGGAACAACAAACCAACCAGATTTGTTTTGTTTTGTTAACTCTCATCAACCTTCTCCGTGCTCTGTATTTAAATTCCACATCAAAGGACACACACACACACACACACACACACACACACACACACACACACACACACACACACACACACACACACTGTCTTTAAATGATAAGTTTGGGGGGAAAATTACATCACTTCCTGCCTCGCACATTACCATAGACATGTTAAAATTTTGCTTAAAGTAAATGAATCATTAGTCATTTAAATTAGTCATTTAACAACATTTGTATGGAGAGCTGTCACAATTATTACATAAATTGCCTGATCGCAATTATTTCCACAATCAAATCAAAAAAATTTCTGGAATTTTGAGCAAATGTCGCCAATAAATGGAACGTTTCCTCAGTCGGGTTGAGGCAAATTAACCGTCGTGTCTACCCACATTTTTATCTCCCAATATTCATGGCGTTTCTTCCTAAGGCAGATCAATATTAAAGTGGCATTAAATAAACATATAAGATAATAAAATGATTAATAGCGATCATTTGTATGACTGATCAATAGATTCATCGAGTTTGATTAATCTGCAACTATTACAAATTTCATGATGGTGTCCAGTATTTTGCCGCCTTGTTCTGTTTACTGTCCTTTATCAATCAAAGTCTGTCAGAGATGCTGGAGTGTTTATCTCTCTCTCTCTCAGGGCCATGATGATGACGGGGTGTGATTTGTCAGCCATCACCAAGCCCTGGGAGGTGCAGAGCGAGGTGAGCGGCTTCATAACCTTCACAGTTTGTAGGTAGTGAAGCCAAACAAAGCACAAAGAGGCGGAAAGATGATGGAAACCTACAGGACATGTAGAGATTTAGAGTTCTCTTGGTTTTCTTAGAGGACTGGTATTGGCCCGAAACCATCACTCAAGTCTGATTCAAAAAATACTTCAAAACTACTACTGCTACTACTACTACTAAAATACTTCAAGAAATTCAAAAGACCAATACAACCAGGCTAAGTAACTAATTTTAAAGTGTGGCCTAGACTGAGTTTAGTGATTAGATGTTCTAAAAAGTAATGGAGAAGATGACGTCACATTATGTGAATGTCGAAATTTAGTTGTATTTTACTGTTTAGTTGCTTCCCACAAACCATCTGAGAAGATTTAGGTTCAAGTATTAGATGCTGGACATTCCGAGATTTTGAGTTATGATTTCATGAGCTATGAACTCAATATCCACCTATTCTCTCTCTCTCTCTCTCCATCCATCCATCCATCCATCCATCCATCCATCCATCCATCCATCCAGGTGGCCTTGATGGTCGCTGCTGAATTCTGGGAACAGGGAGACTTGGAGAGAGAAGTCCTCGACCAGCAGCCCATTGTACGACTCTTCCTCCTCTTCCTCTTCTCCTTCTCCTCTCTTCTACCAACAATTGCCTAATGCAAAGTTCTCATTGTAGAATCTCACGTCCATCTCTCTCTCTCTCTCTCTATATATATATATATATATATATATAAATAATTTAAAAAACCCTCCTTCCTGTCGTCTCTCTCGATCCCCAGCCCATGATGGACAGGAACTGTGCTGAACAGCTACCCAAGATGCAGTGCGGTTTCATTGACTTTGTGTGCGCCTTCGTATACAAGGTAACGTAACTGTCCAACAGTAATGCTTCAGTAAACCGAAATGTATGCAAATAGTTAGAAACGCTGCTCTTTCTGTGTGTTTTAATGCCTATATAGTAACAAAGAAACACATTAAATGAACTCGATTTGATCTTTTTTGATTTTTGATCTTCGATTTGATTTGATCTTGAGACTTTATTCATCCACAGTGATTCAGGAGTTACAGCAGAACAACAAAAAACAGTGCAGATAAGATGAGATAAGAAATAATACATATGTAAGCATCTATCTACACAAGTTAACATGGAGTAGCACTATACTAACTAGTGGCACTATGATAAATAGTGACTAGTGAGCCCAATATGGCAAGTAGCAGTCAGTCTATAGTAAGTACAAGTTACAGTATTGCAGCACTACTAATAAAATTTGAAATCAAAAAGTGTCCAAAAAACAAGTGACATCCAGTGAAGGCAGCAGTGAAAAAGTATTTTGTGAGCATTTTGCCCCCAAATGTTATTGAGTCCGTGACCTACTTTCAACCTGTTTTCGCCTCAGTTCTATGGGGCTGAAAAACAGAGCGAGGGCCGAGGAGCTGAACCGGTTGAACTTGTGAGGAATGGCAGAAGTTCAGCCATTCATCACTTGGAGTTATTTAAACAAGGACAGGCATCGACAGATGTACAACAACACCCCTGCGTCTTGTTCCAACCCCCCAGGAGTTCTCCAGGTTCCACAAGGAGATCAAGCCCATGTTTGACGGGCTGAACAACAACAGGGCGCACTGGAACGAGCGGGCCGAGGTCTACAACGCCAAGATGAAGGCCATCGAAGACGCCAAGAAGAAGGAACAGGACAGGAAAGGTAGGAACATCAGCCAGATTGGGAAGAAGAAGGGTGGAGTGCAGGGAGGGAGCATGGATGGGTGATAAGGTTGGTGGTTTGATGGGTAAAATGGTGGAAAGATGGATTGAATAATGGGTGAATGGGTGGAAAGATGGGTGGATGGATGACATGATGAAGATGTAGATGGATGGGTGGAAAGCTGGATTGACTGATGGATGAATTGATAGATTAAATGGTGGAAAGATGAGTGGATGGATGGATGTTCCACTGAGAGCTTCAATGGAGCAGAAGGCTCACTGGACAAACAAGTCATTGCTTTTCCACTCATCTTTCGACAGAAACATCGAACAGTAAACCGACTTCTCTCTCTATCTTCTTCTTCTAGCAATGGATGATTCAGCCAAGTCCAAGACCTGCAGTATCTGCTAAACTCCTCCTTCCTGGATCTCGCCCAGTCTGGTCTGGAACGGGTCTCGTTCTGGCCTGAACTAGTTTATTCTGGACCTCGCAGGTTACTTCTGGTCTGGGTCCTGGATCTTGTCTAGTCGAGTCTAGGCTAGGTTAGACGGCTCGGCTCGGGGTCCGTCGGGTCTCCCGGTTCGAACCGCCTCCCGTGGTCTAGTTCACTTTAGTCTAGTATTCACAGTTCCGGTATCAGTCTGGTTCCGGTCCGGGTCCGGGTCCGGGTCCGATCCGGTCCAGCCTGGACCGGGGGTTAAACGTGACCCGAGGCTCAAAGGAGGAAAAGTGAGGGGACAATTTGAGAAGGACTGAGATCTCTGTGGAACTGAATTCCAACTTAAATGTCAACATTTCTTACTGCCCCCCCCCCAATCAAAGCAGTCTAGACCTAGGCCTGCCATCGACCATCACTAGCAAGTACAGTACTTCCCCTTTTCTCTGAGTCTTGTTTCATAACTCGCAGCACTTTAGTCTCAATGTACATTTCTGACTGAAAGAGTAGTTACAAACTCTTTGGTAAAACGGACGAGACAGAACACAACGCAGGGGTCGAGTCTGCCAAAATATTTGCATCACAATAGCTTTCCTAACATCCGTCTAGATAGAATAACGTCGTACTGCTTTACCGTGGGGAAAAAGGGGGGTTTAAATGTACAGTATTTTATCCTCGAATAACCTATTACTATCAGGTAAACACTTGTAATGAGATGATGAATTGAGTTGTACCCTTTCTTTTTTCTTCCTCTGATGCACAACGTCTTTGTAGATAAACTTGATTTCTTCCGAAACGCAAACTCAGGATTAGAGGCTTAAAGTGGAAGAACCACGAGGAGGAGATCCGTCCATGCTGCGGGTTGTGCGAGAGGTAATATTTATTTTCAGATTTTAATATGCAATGTACCTAAATACATATTCTATATTTTTTTGACTCTTGTCTGAGGAAAATATTTTGTACTTTTGTCTTTTGTGGATTTCAGCCAGGCTTTGAGAGGGTTGATCCGAATCTGTGATCAAATCTGTGCTGAAATTGCATTCTGGTTATTTGCATCAGGTAAAAATGTGGATTTATTTGCAGAGGTGGACAGCTCCAGGTCCGGAAAGTAAAAAAGTCCTGTTTCCATGTTTTCGCTCCAGCCATACACCGGCCCAGTTGTTCTTCTGGGTCGACGCTTATTGGAAAATCCTCATGGCTGACTCAAAACCCCGGAGTGGAATTTAACTCTCTGGACCCGGGTTTCCCACCTCTGCTTATCTGTGAATTCAATGTGAACTTTGCTGAACCGCTATGATTTGCTCTTTTCGGAGAACAGATCATAACCGGAGGAGCTACCGGACCCTGTAATATACAAATATACATAAAACATATTTATATGGATGTTTAGAGCGATCTGTAATTGAAAGAAAAGGTATATGATTGGCAGAATGTAGTTTGTCAAAGTAGCAGCTGTAATGTAAACTGTACATTATGTTCATACTTAAGTCATGGAAAAACTTAAAACCAAAACAAAATAAAAGGTGCACGTTGTCTCAAGAGAAAGTCAACCTGTCCCGTCCCCCGTAACAAGATTGGATCGGATTTGAGTTTGATTGTCAGCCAGCTTTTCAGATCCACACGGCTTTAGGCTTTAAATACCCTTCCAAGAGAGCAGATAAGAGCCAGCCGACCAAAGCCTTATCATATGAGCGGTGCGACGACTCCCTCCCCCGAACTTTGAGACCAAAGTTCTCAACCTTTTCTAACTTGACCACACAGCGATTTTTTTGTTTGTTTGCGGTTCAATGAACCCCTCACTGACGCAACGCTAAGAAAAGAGAAGCACGCAAACCAAAAGAGTCCGGTCAAAGGCACTCAGCACCGTATCTCCCGGTGACGCTGCGGTTCCTTCTTAACGGGACGGTCTCTTAGCCGCCCGCTTCTCGTTATGCAACGCGTCACCTACTTCAATCACCGAGACATCAATCAAAGAGCCTAATCCTATCAGAGTGGCTTTGAGACTGTGAAGCTCCTTTGCTTTAGAGCAAGCCCGAGGCAACCACTGAAGCTCCATCAACCGGGTCCATCTCAGAAATAAATCTCCAGAAAGGTGTTAGTCCACCAGTATTGTGTGCAGTGGTGAGAAACCAACTGACCTCCGGGGCTACAGTCCCCGCGTCCTGGGTCAGGGCCAAAAGGTTGTGATCACGGGAAAGTGGGTTTTAATCGTCGATCCCATTTCTGTGTATCCATCACACGGTGCATTTCAGTATGTGCACACCGAGCGATGAATGCTGTCGATCTGTCTGTGAGACCATTTGACGGTGTACCTCTTACGGACGACCTCTACTGTATGTATGTATGTATGTGTCATGAGATGTAACCTGTGTAAACGAAAAATAAAGCAATTTGTGAAGATTTAAAGATGTTTGACCTCCTTCACATGTATGGTAGTTGACGTGTTGCTGATCTCTCTACCTTGCACACAGGTTAGAAGGTGGTAGTGGTAGGTAGTGCTAGGTAGGCGTATGTAGGTGGTAGGTAGGTAGTGTTATGTAGGTGGTAGGTAGTGCTAGGTAGGTGGCGTTAGGTAGATGTAGGTAGTGTTATGTAGGCAGGTAGGTAGGCGGTGTTAGGTAGGTGTAGGTAGTGTTAGGTAGGTAGGTGGTGTAGGTAGGTGGTCTTAGGTAGGTAGTAGGTAGTGGTAGGTGGTGTTAGGTAGGTAGGTAGTGCTAGGTGGGTAGGTGGTGTTAGGTATGTGGTCTTAGGTAGGTGGTAGGTAGTGGTAGGTGGTGTTAGGTAGGTGGTCTTAGGTAGGTAGTAGGTAGTGCTAGGTGGGTAGGTGGTGTTAGGTAGGTGTAGGTAGTGCTAGGTAGGTAGGTGGTGAACTTAAGGAACCTTGGGCTTTGGCTGAGTCAGTCCCGGCTGCATCACCCGTCGTGCATCTTTGAGGCTCCAAAGCTGCCCCCAGGGATGAGCCTCCAGGGAAAGAGGATCAGTGGATCGGCTCAGATCCACCGGGGGCCCAACTTCCACCGCGTCGTCTGGCTGCAGCGCATGCCGGGGGCCCCTCGTCACCTCAAGGCAAACGTCAACTTAGTTTATCTTAGTTACAGTCTCTACGGTCTGGGAGATGGAAGGATTGGGGGTGAGTTCAATTTCAACTGGGTGAGATCCACGGCCATTCTCAGCCTTAAATCAAATGTCAACAGATCCCCAAAACAAACCAAACAACACGTCTCATGTGCAGTGTTGTCGGTGTGAAATAAGCAAACTATTAAAGGAACATTAATGCTAAATTCCAAGAATTCAAGGGTTTGATCAAGTACGAGTCTGGACAATGGTCTGTTTAAACCAGTCGGTGTACGTTTAGGTAGATAGGTAGATGAATCACAGTCAAGTTTCGGGGGTTTCTTTGGAAAGGGAGAGTTGCGCTCTGGGAGACTCCAGAGAAAAGAAGGAGGAGGAGTAGGAGGAGGTGATAAAGTAATTGGCCCGATTTAAACTCTCTCTGTAATCCTCACGCACGTTCCTGTGGAGCGAGTCAAAGTCAGGATAGGATTTCACGGCGTCCTTGGCCAGAGTCGCAACTGCAGCTAATCCCCTTTAAAAGACAACACTCTTCTACGGGTTGGATTTTTAGAAGAGAGCTCTGTTAAAAGGGTTAGTTATGAATGGAAAAGTCAGTCAGAGGACCACCTGAATATTGTCAAATACTCAAATAAGATGAGGAATGGAGAAATTGTAGTGTTTGTGTCCTTTGCAACAATTATTTATATAGAAGGTGTTTCTGCAACTTTAGTTATTATCAGTATTTGCATATTTAACGACAAACACCTGTGTGGCGTTTGTCGGTTCCCTTGGTGGTCGGAGGGCGTCCGACCAAGAGTCACTGTCAACTTCAAACAACTTTTCTAACTGTTTTGTTCTCCACTGAACAAAAATATTAAAAAACACTTTTGTTTTTGCTCCAATTTTGCATGCGTTGAAGTAAAGAATCCAGGATATTTTTTGGCTCACAAAGAGCTTATGCGTTTCAAGTTTGGCCCCAAAAAAAACCACATTTATTTTGTTAAATCTTGTTTAATTTGATAATCCATCTACTGGACAGGTGTGGCATGTCAAGACACTGATTAAACTGCATGATCAGTGCCCAGATGTTCCTTATGAAGGGACAATAAAAGGCCACTTTAAAATGTGCAGTTTTATCACACAACACAATACCACAGATGTCACAAGTTTTAAGGAAGCGTGCAGTTGGCATGCTGACTGCAGGAATGTCCCCCAGAGCTGTTGTCCATGAATTTAATGTTCATTTCACTACCATAAGCCGTCTCCAATGTTGATTCCAAGAATTTGGTAGTACATCCAACTGACCTCACAATCGCAGATCATATGTAACCACGCCAGATCGGCCGCCCGGACAGCCGATGCAACAGTCGGTTTGCAAAACCGAAGAATTTCTGCACAAACTGTCAGAAAGCGTCTCAGGGAAGCTCATCTGCGTGCTCGTCGTCCTCACCAGGGTCTTGACCTGACTGCAGTTCGTCGTCGTAACCGACTTGAGTGGGCAAATGCTCACCTTCGATGGCGTCTGGCACTTTGGAGAAGTGTTCTCTTCACGGATGAATCCCGGTTCTCACTGTACCGGGCAGATGGCAGCATGTATGGTGTCGTGTGGGTGAGCGGTTTGCTGATGTCAATGTTGTGAACAGAGTGCACCATGGTGGTGGTGGGGTTATGGTATGGGCAGGCATAAGCTACGGACAATGAACACAGGTGCATTTTATTGGTGGCAATTTGAATGCACAGAGATACCATGTGATACCATCGTGTCATTCATCCACCGCCATCACCCCATGTTGCAGCATGATAATGCACGGCCCCATGTTGCAAGGATCTGTACACAGTTCCCGGAAGCTGAAAACATTCCAGTTCTTGCATGGCCTGCATACTCACCAGACATGTCACCCATTGAGCATGTTTGGGATGCTCTGGATCGGCGTGTACGACAGCGTGTTCCAATTCCTGCCAATATCCAGCAACTTGGCACAGCCATTGAAGAGGAGTGGACCAACATTCCACAGGCCACAATCAACAACCTGATCAACTCTATGCGAAGGCGATATGTCGCACTGCACGAGGCAAATGCTGCTCACACTGCTAGTCATGTGAAATCCATAGTTCAGTGCCTGATAAAATGTATTTTTTAAGATTGCACATCTAAAACTGCACATTTTAGAGTGGCCTTTTATATTCCTTCATACGGAACACCTGTGCACTGATCATGCAGTTTAATGAGCGTCTTGACATGTCACACCTGTCCAGTAGATGGATTATCAAATAATCAAGTTTAACGAAATTTTACATAATAAATGTTGTTTTTGGTGCCAAATTTGAAAGGATTCTTTACTTCAACTCAAGCAAATCTGGAGCAAGTGTTGCATTTATATTTTTGTTCAATGTACTTTTACTCCCATACATTTCCCCATTTTATTCGCTACAAAATAAAATCGGAGGAAAACTTATAGCCAATTATGTTAGTGAAGCCAGTTATCACAAGGTTCATGTTCGTGAATCGTTGTCAAATCTAGCCAGCAAGCTAAGTGTAAACAAACACTCTCGAGCCTGTGTTCAGAGTGGCCAGGTCCCCAGTTTTCCCACAGAATTGAGCTATTAAGTGTTGAAGAGGGTTGTTATTTTTTGTCCGTGGGTTGGGGGATGGCTGGGTTTGTCATGGAGACCTGGCAACCCTGCCTGTGTTAAGTTTCAGCATTTTTTGCGGCTTCGTATGTCGGAGTGAAATATGCATCTGATGAAGTGCCTCTTATGCTTCCTGAATAATACAGATAAATTGGCACCCAGAATAATATGTTCAAAGTTCAAAGTGTTTTATTTGTCAAATGTACAGTACAACACGAGGTCATTCTGGACAATGAAATTCTTGTGGCAAAGCAAGCAACAACTACATAGTAGGCACAAACAGATAAGACTTTAAGTACAAGTTGCTAACGGAGCTCTGCCCGGTGCGACCATCTTGCGGCGCACCCGGAAGTCGAGTGGAATATCAGAGTATCGAGAATATCGACCCGCAATATCAGAGCAAAATAAAAAATAAAAGAAATCTCAGAGCAAAAAATATAGTCTGGCTTTTTTTCTCCACAGTATATACTTTTACTTTTGATACTGAAGTATCTTTAATATCAGCTACTTTAAGACTTGTACTCAAGTAGTATTCTAATGAGTGACTTTCATTTTTACCAGAGTAGTGTTTTAGTAGGATATCTCTACTTTTACTCAAGTATCTTTACAGTAATTTTTCCAACTCACTTGAAGCGGCGTTTCATGTTTTACGATCACCGTGTCCCAGCAGATGGATAAACAGTTATAGGTCAATTATAGTTCTGTTATGCATGCATGCATCCCGTCACTATTGCGGTACTGGACACACTGGATGAAATTGGCATTGACCATCTTGTCTTGACCGTCCCTTTGATATCATGGATTACACTCTTTCATTATGTTGATATATGTTCACCCCACAAGGGTGTTGACCTACTCAACACCCTGTTTTTCCCAGTAGTTGTTAGAGTTGGATTAAAAATGTCTGACTTCAGAACCAAAACAACTGTGGTGTCACACAGATTAACTATCAGTCATGAAAAAGAAAAATATCAGAGCGTTATTGTAACACCGTTACAGGCCAAGAATCCTACCAGCCGGTACATCACACAACCGCCATGTCATAACTTAGCTGTAGGAGCCTCCTCTCTCTCCCTCTCTCATTCTTTCTCTCATTTTTTTTACCCATCTCTACTTTGCTTTGCCTTCAACCCCTCCTTTCTCTCTCTCTATTTGCCTCCCTGTCTCCCTCCTCCTAATGATTTACATTTGTCCTTTATTGCAGACGTTATTTCATTACGTCTGTCTCTTTATAACCCTCGAGGCGATCTGCTAACCAAACACAATCTGAATTTGATGCACCGCAACAATCTGTTTTATGCTCCAGAGAGCATAATTGTTACGCTGTGGAGCACGTGTTATGTTTGGCGAGGCTTGTGTAGGACATTATTGCTTCAAGAGCAACATGTCTGGTCATTGTTGTAACTCTGTGAAAAATCACTGGTGGGATTTGGATGGTTGCACCCAGCCAACTGGCACAGCCATTATTTGACAGGAAAACCCCCAAATTATCGTTAAAATACACATTATTTTAATTTGCTTATCAACCTTGCTTATTGGCTATTGACCTGATATTAACCTGAGAGATTAATTTGATATTCTGGTGATAACATTAGATCTGTTTGATTTGTTTCTGACCATTTCCAATCAAATACAACCCTTAAAACAAGAGATTTCCTTGTGATATTCGTAAGCAGGTGGGACTCAAAAAATCCTACAGTAGCTAAAGTCCTTTGATATATACTTGGCATTACTCCCGATGTCTTTTCATACATGGTCGCTTGTTCATATTTGGATGTACCAACTCCATTTACTCACACAGTCTGAGCTGTTGTTTTTAAATAAAAAGGCACTTTAGCATAACCCATTTTAGTCTTTGAAGATGAAAGTTACTAATGGTAAGTGCTGGAGTGGATTAAAACGGACATTTCGACATGCTCAACAATCAGAAATCAAGCCATTAATCAAGCCTTTCATCTAATTTCTAACAAAATTAGATGATTTTTTACCCAGTGTACCGTAAATTTGCAGTCGGTTGGATCCTAATAACCCAAATCTATTCAGATGATAGGGACTGCATCAGTAAATGTACAGGTAGCTGGTATAACCTGCTGGGCATTACTGCCTGATGCACCTTCTCCAGTGCCCATGGGTCACCTGTAGGGTCATCAGCCAGGAATCACCCCTTAACGCTTCGCTCCTTTAATCCTGGAATGTCTCCTGGTGGTGGACCAGTGACAGGGATGTCTCCCTGCCACCCCCTGCAGCTGGCGTCTGGGTTAGGTGTTCTTTCCCCAATGCTTGTCCTTCCTCCTCAACCATAGCCAAAAGCTTCGCTTCTCTGCCTCCTCGGCCAGTTCTTTTGTTGCCTTCTTCAGCTTTCCTCCCATCACTCCTGCATCCCTCAGCAGGTGTGTGGTTGACAGCCCCACAAAGCCTCGGCATCCAACCTCCACTGGGTAGATGGTGGTCCTCCAGCCCGCCTCCCTGCCAGCAACCAGTTCTGAGTACTTGGTCTTCTTTCATTCGAAGGCAGCCTCAATCCCCTCCTCCCATGGTACTGTGAGCTCAATGAGGAGTACAGCTTTTGCCTTGGTGGACCACACTATTGTCAGGAAGGAGAGACGTGATGGTAATCTTGCCGGGGAACTGGAGCTGCCTGCCGAGATCGACTCTCATATTCCACTCCTGGTTGGAGGAAAAGAGCCTTGGTGTTTTCCTTGGCCTGGTGCTTCTTCTTTCCCCTCCCTCCCTGACAAAATGGATGTGGGGTTCCACTGGTGGTGAAAATCCCCTGCTTTCCTGACTGCGCCCCTCCAGCACCTCAGCCAGTTTTCCCAGGACCTGATTGTGGCACCATCTTTAGTGCCCCTGTGAAAGCATGGTCTTGCAGTGGCTTTTCACTTCAGTATGGCCAGTATGGACCTTGGCGATTGCGTTCATCACTGACTGATTGGTGGAGTCTCTAAGTTCGAGAACCAGCCTGGTCTTTTCCTGCTTGTAGCCCAAACTGATGGATTGCAGCGGCAGTCGCAGGGTGTTCTTCCCGAAGAGGCCCGTTTCAGAGAGGCACCGCGGCAGCCCCAGACACTTTCGGATGAATGAGTTGGCTTTCACATCCATCTTACTTGTTGTGGATGAGGGAATTTCACTCATTTTCAGCGGCCAGATCACCCTCCTGTAGAGTGTGAATTGGTAGCACCACACCTTGTACTTCCCCGGGAGTTGGCTTTGGTCGATCCTTGCCAGGCATTTTCAACATGGTTCTCCACATGTGTTTGTCAGAGAGCTCTGCTGTATACTGTCTCCCCAGGCTTTTGATGGGTTGCTCAAATAGAAGTGGGATTTTCTCGCCCCCTACAACAAAGATGCTGCTGTCGTTTCTGACTCCTCTTCTGAGAGACAGGCTACGTGACATGGAGGGCTTGATCTTCATTCTTGCCCAGGACATCAGTTCATCCATAGTTCTCAGCAGTCTGGATGTACATGCTGTCTGAAGGAGGCTGGTGACATCGACAATCGCCTCTGTTCGGATGGTAGTTTGATCCCTCCCACCATCTGTCTTGCTCCAATGAGGATTATCTCAAAGGCTGCCACAAACAGGATGGGAGAAATGGCATACCCCATGACGTTTCCCACCTCTAGCTGCTGCCACCCGGTGGTAAAATCCTGGAGGGCAAAGCACATCTGCAGGTCCTTGAAGTAGCTTGCTACCAACCTCTTGATGTAGGGGGGCATGTGGAAGAACTCCATGGCATAGCTGATCAGATGGTGTGGACCATCCAACCTACAGACAATGCCTAAAACAAGAAAAACCTGTTTGTCGGACAGTTCAACGCTGGAGTGGGCAATCCATTGCCACTTTACAGGATTGTTTTGAAACAACAGACTGGCAGATGTTCTGTGTTGCAGCTGATGGGGACATCAATGAATTCACAGACTCTGTCACAGCCTACATCTCCAAGTGCATTGATGACGTCGTCCCGAGGGTCATTGTCACTTTCCCCAACCAGAAGCCCTGGGTCAACGGTGATGTCCGTGCTAAGCTCAGAGCACGGTCCTCCGCCCATAGCTCTGGGGACCTGGAGGCCTTGAGGAAGTCCAGATACGACCTTCAGAAAGTCATCAGAGATGCAAAAAGAGCATACAGGGACAAGCTGGAGTCCGACTACCACAGCTCCGACCCCAGACGCATGTGGCGTGGACTGCGCACCATCACCGACTACAAAGGGAGGAATAGGAGTGATGACCAGCCCGTCGCCTCTCTTCCCGACAAGCTCAAAACCTTCTACGCACGGTTTGAGGCGAGCAACACATCCCTGCTGTAAGGCTTGCT
>OMKR01103808.1:0-10652 GCA_900302355.1 Cyttopsis rosea | reverse complement strand
AGCGGGGTCCCACAGTGGGGAGCGGGGTCCCACAGTGGGGAGTGTGGTTCCACAGTGGGGAGCAGGGTCCCAGAGTGGGGAGCGTGGTTCCAGAGTGGGGAGCGGGGTCCCAGAGTGGGGAGCGGGGTCCCAGAGTGGGGAGCGGGGTCCCACAGTGGGGAGCGGGGTTCCACAGTGGGGAGCGGGGTCCCACAGTGGGGAGCGGGGTCCCACAGTGGGGAGTGTGGTTCCACAGTGGGGAGCAGCGTCCCAGAGTGGGGAGCGTGGTCCCAGAGAGGGGAGCGGGGTCCCAGAGTGGGGAGCGGGGTCCCAGAGTGGGGAGCGGGGTTCCACAGTGGGGAGCGGGGTCCCAGAGTGGGGAGCGGGGTCCCAGAGTGGGGAGCGGGGTCCCACAGTGGGGAGCGGGGTCCCACAGTGGGGTTGGGGTTGGAGAGGCAGAGAGGCTTGTGTGAGTTATGACTCTACTCTTTGTAACCTCAACCCTGAATAACCCCTGCGGGGATCAATACAGTACTATCTTATTTTAAAACACATAAGTGTCTATCTCTGTGAAAACATCAAGTAGTAGTGCTGCCTGGGGGGGTTGTGCAACGGTTACTTGTTATTTTGGGGGGTTGCACAACATGTCATGTTCATATCATAAGTTGTGTAATAGGTTTCTTGTATTTATTGAAATGACGGCAGCTGCGTAACGTGGTGTGCAGCTACATCCCACTGAGGTAACACAATGTTTATATCTTATATCTTCTAAGATTATCCTTATTATTTAGCTCTCCTATGGATATACAGTAGTACTGTGTGTGTGTGTGCGTGTCTGTGTGTGTGCGTGTGTGTGCTGTTTCATTCTTACATTGGGTCATTGGGTGTTTAGACCTCAAACTGTCTCTTGATTGGTCGCTCTCTGTTTGGTTAATTTGAATGACTTGTTGCTGTAGTTTCCTAACATCTGAACCTAACCATCTCTAACCTAACATCTGAACCTAACCATCTCTAACCTAACACTCTGAACCTAACCATCTCTAACCTGACACCTGAACCTAACCATCTCTAACCTGACACCTGAACCTAACCATCTCTAACCTGACACCTGAACCTAACCATCTCTAACCTGACACCTGAACCTAACCATCTCTAACCTGACACCTGAACCTAACCATCTCTAACCTGACACCTGAACCTAACACCTGAACCTAACCATCTCTAACCTGACACCTGAACCTAACCATCTCTAACCTGACACCTGAACCTAACCATCTCTAACCTGACACCTGAACCTAACCATCTCTAACCTGACACCTGAACCTAACCATCTCTAACCTGACACCTGAACCTAACCATCTCTAACCTAACAGGGTTTGACACTAACTTTTAGAAGTGGTTGCCAAGTTGGTGACCACACATTAGCTGTTGAGGTTACATTTTCAGTACTTTCATATTACGCTTATTTGTATTTTTACAACGGGGCAACCACACCACAATGACAATGGCCCAAATGCGGTTGCCCGGCAACTGTTACTGTCGGCCATGTTTAAGACATGTTAGTGTTGACTTCTCACTTTCACTCCTTTCAGGCTCGACTGACTGAGTCAACAGAGGCTCGCAGCCATTGCCCCACCACAACGGCTGTAAGACCAGGGCAGTTTAACAGAGCGTTGAATGAGTCACATTTACAGATAAGGGACATAGTTACGGGGAACTCGTGGTGACCATGGTGGTGCAGTGGGTAGTGACCCTTCCACGCACCATGGTTGGAATCTGCTCCCTGAGACTAAACTGGTATAGGAGTGAACAGGTGTGATTGACTGGAGTGGAGTCCCATTCAGGGTGGATGGACGGCTGGATGGATAGAAGGATGGAGGATAGATGGAGTTTTTTATTGTTGAGTCGGTGAAAACAACAAGCGGCTCTCAGTGCCACAAAACATCCGTTTTACCACTTAGCGCTGAAACCCAGAGGTTATCTTTAACTTCCCTTTTCAGCCCTTTTGTCTGAACCCCAACCCCAATCTGATTGTTGTTTCTTGTGTTGGTTTACTTTTAAAAGTAAAACATAAAGAGTAAAAAGCACAGATATTTGCTTTGAAATGTAGTTTCCAATGATTGAAAAATAAGGTTTAGGTTTAAAATATCTGGAGCAAACGATATAAAAGTATAGATTATATAAACTAAAAACATCACAGAAAATCTTTGTTATGCAGAACCCAATTAAGTTTGTTTGCTTGTTTTTTGTTTCATTGTTGAAACCATTTTACTTTCAGAGCCCTGCAGCAGTTCCGCCCGCCACTAGAAAAGCCACTCAGGTGGCAACCTGAGTGGCTTTTCTAGGGGCTTGCCGACACAGAGACACAGGCAATGATGGTCAAAACACATCAGTTTATTGGAGAGAGTGGCAAGATGTAACAAGCCGAGAGCAGATGGAATCTTCTCGTGACAGAAACTCCCTCCCTGTGTGTGTGGGGACGGGTGATTTTCATTCGTTCATTCAAACCTTTATTTATACTCGCAGGGCGCTGAGGTTTCCCTCATTTTCAGCGATGCTGAGTTCACAAGCAATACATTTTAACCTGTGCTCAACAATTCCTCTGATGCATAACAGGTGCGCAGCCACCCCTACTCCTGGGTCGAATTAACTAAACCCAAGACAGGTTAAATCACACTGTTCCCCACACCACAAGCCTCATTATGACATTAATTAAAATCAAGCATTTAAAAGTTCAAAAGGAGGGATTTCTATCAGCCACATCATAGGAGTGGTTAGTGTATGTGTGTGTGGGGGGCTTGGGTGAAAGACAGAGATAATGCACTGAAAATCAGATGAGTGCAAAGGGGGAATATTTCCCTGTCTCTGCAGGCAGCAGTAAATTTAAAGGGAGAATAGAAGAGGGAGCCAAGGTCTCTCTCCAGACAGAAGTTCCTCTGATGGTCATCCCATTTGAAGGGCATCCCAGAGCGAGATGTTGGCCTGACCGCAGAGGATCGCTTCGCTAATGGATCACGTTTGAATTCGGTGCTTTTGCGTGTGTGCATGCACATGATGGTGAGCGCTAACATGCATAGAAATTCCTTCTGTTCTGTTTAAAAGCTGTGAGTAAGCTTCGGTTTCAGCCTTTGGCTTCAAGGCACAAGGCTCAATAAATCTGTTATCGCTCTCACCAGCGGCTGTGAGAACGTGGCTTGTTCCAAGGCTCAGAGGCCATTTGGTGTTCTGCTGCTGTGTTTTCGGTCAAAATCGGTCAAAATGGAGGCACGGAGCAGTCTGTCCACGCTGTGTTTAGGGTCGGGATGAGGAGGGCTCCACATGCCAGCTTTGGGTGGATCAGACTCGCTGCAGGCCATTGGCCATAGCCTGCAGCGAGGTTGCATGAGGTCGGATGAAGGAGGGTAGATGCTGCCATGCGACAGTTTGAGCCACCAAGCAAAACACAGGTTGGCAAACGCTGAAGACGGCCTTCAGCAGAACTAACTCCTCTGCTGCGAGTTGGGGTTAAAAAAACAAAGTCTGTGTTTGGATGGTGAACTATCAAATGACTTGGCACGGAACAAAGCAGATTAAAGGGAATATAAAAGAAGAACTTCAGAAGAGATGAGATGGACGGCAGAGACACATTTACGACCAGACGGTCACACTCCCATATTTCTCTGGAGGACGCTGCCAGAATGTGCATTCCTGATGTTCAGGGTCCAGCCAGAAGGCAGAGCGGTCTCTGATCCACCACGAGCACCATGACTCAAAGCCTTTTCTGTTGGTCCCCCTCCTATGGGTCCAGGTGGCTTGGTGTGGCATGGTCATGATCCTCTGGCAGCCATGACCCTCTTGAAACCATGTCCCTCTGGAAGCCATGACCCTCTGGCAGCCATGACCCTCTTGAAGCCATGTCCTTCTGGAAGCCATGTCCCTCTGGCAGCCATGACCCCCTTGAAGCCATGACCCTCTAGAAGCCATGTCCTCCTGGATGGCATGTCCCTCTGGAAGCCATGTCCCTCTGGTAGTCATGTCCCTTTGGAAGTTGTACTACATAGCACAGAGCAGCTCTGTGGCCCCAGTCACCCTGCATTTGAAAGGTTACCGTAGCAGGGGGGTCACCTGACCACTGTGCTTGCTTCACTGTCGTCTGGATTAACTAAATCAGTCAACGGGCATCAGCGTCCAGAGATGAAGTGTTGACAACAATTCCAGTTGCAGTTCATTTGATTACTTCGTACCTTCATTCATTTAGCCCATTTTTAAACTCTGTGACCAAAGCAGGTCTCAACTCTTACGGAAAAGGCCTCTCTATTAACGGTGAATGAAAGAGCCTTTTTGCGATTGTTCCTTTTGAGTTTTACATTCAAATGGATTTTATTTGCTTCCAGAAGTCTCTCTCTGCGCTGTCATTAATAAAATGTATTTCCTTCATCTTAATTTAACACAGCTTTGGGATTTATGGCTTCGTGGCACGATTATGGAAGTCTTAGTTGTCTTGAATGAGACGTAGACATTTACACAAAACTGGATTCATCTGTTTCAGATCATAGGAATATTTAAAACAATATTTGTTCAGCGGGTTAGTTGAAGGATCTGCTTTGCGTTTTAACCCTTAAGTGTCAGCAGTTTCACACATGAATTTTGCCAAAACCTCAGTCCTTGTGAGAAGAAGAAAAAACGAAACAGCTTCCTCACAGCCATCCGAGGTTGACTCACTTCCTCCTTCTGCTTTCTTTCTTTTTTTTCTCTGTCGCTCCCTTTCTGTACCTCTCCTCCTCTCACTGTCTTCCTGGGTCTCTCACACTGTTTGTGGTCGTTGCTCTTCAGAGAAAGGCAGTTTGGAAGAGCGGCGGTGGACTGGAGGTAAGGTGGAATTTGTTTAATTCGTAGCCACACTAGGGGGTCATTTAAGGATTGCTTGCTTTTCTCAAGGGTCTGTAAAGGAAAAAGACAGAATTGAGAGAAAAATGTCCTAAGGTTGCATCTCGTTGGTGTCACGGTATGTGGATGCCGTGGCACGCCGGCTCAGTTGTTCCCCAGGAAGCGCCACATTCTCGGATGGGAGGTGAGAACGGAGGTGTTAATAGGAGGAGCGGGGCGCCTGGACACGACAGGACCTCGCGGTCTCCGGACGGAGCCTGCCCACCACGGCAGCTGCGGTCCGGTTCCGCAGACAGTGATCCTTGGGTCACTGGACTCGTTCTGACTCAGTCTCCATTTCTTTCTTCACTCAGTTGATCTCTGTTTGCCAAGGACGCCCTCGTAGTTTAAAAAGTCTCCGCTCTCACTCTGGATCTGGACCGGTCTCGGTCTCGGTTCGGTTTATTCCAGTGGAACCTTGTGGGTGTGTCCACCGTGTGGTTCCTCTGTGACCTAGGGGAAAGGATAGGGTTAGGGCTGACATCAGTTCCTCTGTAACTGAAAGAAGGAATGAATGAATAAGAAATAATTGAAAAGTAAATTCAAAAGAAACATATTTAAGATAAACATCCTTAAGTGTCCTTTCTGAAATGTGCAGACAATAGTGATTTCTTGTTCATTTGATATGTTGATACAATATTTGCGTATTCTGTTCCATATGCAATCTTGCAGTATTACCCAGCACTATTTTGAGGCTCTAATGCAATCAAAGGATTGCTGGTTCCATCCCTGGCTCCTGGTAGCTTGTCAAAGTGTCCTTGAGCAAGACAGTGAACCTTCTAAATGCTCATGAATGTGGGAATGGGTTAATTTGTGTCTGAATGTATGTTTGAATGGGTGAATTTGAGGCAAAATTGTAAAGCACCTTGTGTCCACTGGACTAGAAAAGGTCAGATATCAAATGCATCCGTTTACCATATTGTACAGAATAACAGTCAAGCAGTGCAACGGAATTATCTCTCAATCTGTCCTTTTCTCCAGCCGCCTCCATCACCTTCCCTTCCCACCTCTCTAATGTCCTGCCTCTCCCTCCTTTCCCCTGCAGGGTGTTGAAGAATGGCGGTGTGGATCCAGGCCCAGCAGCTGCAGGGAGATGCTCTTCGCCAGATGCAGTCGCTCTATGGCCAGCACTTCCCCATTGAGGTGCGACACTACCTATCGCATTGGATCGAGGCCCAGCTGTGGTGAGTTATACCCAGAACCCTGTGTGTTGAGCTGTGTTTGCTCATGTGTGTCACTGATCTATGCACACATCTGCTCTGGCTTGTTTGTTTATATGGAAGTTGCTGCATGCTTTCTCTGTAGCTACGTAACCTGCCTACGTCACTGTGTCTGGTATAGGGTTCCAGTCTCTATACAGTATAGAGTATATAGTGTGTATACAGGAGGTTGACAAAATAACACCTCAGTAACACAACACAGCACAGCAATAATATCAAGGAGCTAATAAGGAGGAGGGCCAACCTTTGCCTTCAGAAAAGCTGCAGTCCTTCTTGGATTGCCGTCCTACAGTCCTGGACTGTGAGTAGTGGGCTGTTGCGCCATTCTTCAAGAGAAAACGCCTCCAGTTCTCTGAAGGACGAAGGAAGTAGTATCTACTTTGCATTCTTCAGTCCAGAAGTCACACAAAAGTTCGTTGATGTTCAGATCAGGTGACCGGAGAGGCCATGGTAGGGTCTTGACGGCATCCTGGTGTTCATGAAACCACTCTTATCGTGTATGGAGGTGCAACCCTATGCCGAGTTCAGACTACGTGATTTTAGCCTGATTTCCGCCGACAGTTTTTTGGAGATCGCTGAGCAAATCCCCAAGTGTGAACTACTCACAACGCGATCCGAGAGCTCTGAGAGATATCTGGTCGTGTCGGCAGTGATGCAACGAGCTACAGCCAATAAGAGCAGACACAGGGTGAGGGGGAGGAGTCGAGAAGGAGAGGCGGAAGTGCAGCGGAGCAGCATCCAGAAACACATAACATACCTATTTTACTTTCATTTCTTGTGTTCTTCTCCAGGTTTTTTATATATTTCTTCTTTAAATTCTGCTTTCATTAGTTTTTTTACAGCGAGCAAGAATGTATTATAAAATCTGGTATTGCCTCGTCTCCCGTGTCACTTCTCGTGTGTTTTCGTGACAAAGCGTAGTTTGGAGAGCGGACAGACTCGTCGCGGTGGTTGCTGGTGAAAGGTCTTGTAATGTGTGACCCCCTGTCGCCGATCAGTCATGTAGTGTGAAACCACGACAGCTCCAAGATTCCCCATCACAAGACAGAAAGTTGTGTAGTGTGAACTATACAGCGATCTGACCGCTATGAAAGTCGTGTAGTGTCCCTGGCATCAGGGTGCACCTAGTCTGGTAAAATGGCCTCATAGTCCTTGGCCGTTATGCAGAGCAATTATTGGGCCCAATGATTCCCATAAGTTGTCTGCCCATAACATTATTGATCCAGTTGGCCACATACAGGCATCGGGTTGAAGGCATCGCTTAGCTTTCTCCACATGTTAACCATATCATCATATCAGGTCATATTTATTTAGATATAGTCAACGTTGCCAAATTCTTCCGTAGAGGCCTTATTCCTTATTTCTTCATGTATATCTCTGTGTTTTTGCATCGCGTGTCTGTAGGGATGCCATCGACTTGGAGAACCCTCAGGAGGAGTTCAAGGCGAAGCGCCTGCTGGACAGTCTGATCCAGGAGCTGCAGAACAAGGCCGACCACCAGGTGGGGGAGGACGGCTTCCTGCTGAAGATCAAGCTGGGTCACTACGCCAGCCAGCTCAAGGTGAGATGAGCGGGAACACCAAAGTCCAGGGGTGATTCCTACGTTGATATCGCGACGATCAGCTCAGGAACTGACGGTTCAATCCACGATGACATTGCAGAAGAACATCTATTCCCTGAAGTGGAAAATAACAGATTTACTGCGAAAGGATCTACCTACCTCTACCTCTACTCTACCTCTACTCTTCCTCCCTCTACCTCTACTGTACTCTACCTCTATGTTCAGTATGAGCAGATCTAACCAGAGGGAAGAAGTGAGAAGCCACTTGTCCAGTCTGGTGCCATATTTCCAGTAAATTACACCAGTTGGACCATTGCAAGTGTCATGACCAATCAGTCAAACTCATTTAGGTTCTAGGACCTCGATTTGGAACCAACCGCTAACACGCTACATGCTAACACGCTCCATGCCCATGTGTTCCAGAGCACGTATGACCGCTGCCCGCTGGAGCTGGTCCGCAGCATCAAACACATCCTCTACACGGAGCAGAGGCTCGTCCGAGAGGCCACCAACGTGAGTGGGGGGTGCGCACACACCAACACGCATTCACACACACGGTGTCATTCATCTCACAGCAAAACCCCCAACGCGGTGCGACGGCGGGGAACTTACATAGAAATGACATAGAAAGAAATACACTGGATTTAAAAATCTTCTTCCAGTTCCAGTTTTTTGGGGAGTTGACGTCAGCTGCGGAGGCTACGCCGGTACCGTAGAGACCCTCGGCGTAGCGTCCATGCAGGCCCGTAAATCAGGCTCAAGCGGAACAGCAAACAGGCTGCAGAGCTCTGACGTCTGCTTTTCACTGCAACTTTGCGTTACGCTGGGAAAAAGTAACAAGGACTGATTCCTACTGTATCACAGAGACCCGATGCATGCGTAGCTTTAGTTGAATCCCCGAATCTTAAACAGGATGGCATGAAGTATTACGTTGTGAAACCACGTAGTGGGTGATTCGTGTTGCGTCTCTCTGCGAGGGAGGGCGAGATTTCATGTTTTATTACAAGCGCTGAACTCCAACACCATCAAATCGGCGGACTGGAAATCATCTGCCTGCCAATAACTCCTGGGCTTGATTGATTTCCAGTCCGATGCCAGCATGCCTCTTTTTTATTACCTCGCTCCCTGGGGGCCAGACGTGATGAATCCAAGATGGCGGCCGTTCCCAAAGCTCTCCCTGATTCTTTTCGCTCTGGGTCGCAGTCCAGCTCCCCGGTGGGAGGGATGATGGACAGCATGTCGCAGAAGTACCAGCAGATCAACCAGGCCTTCGAGGAGCTGCGCATCCTGACGCAGGACACGGAGAACGACCTCCGCAAGCTGCAGCAGAACCAGGAGTACTTCATCATCCAGTACCAGGAGAGTCTGCGAATCCAGGGTGAGCGACCCCCCCCTGTCCTGCAAAACACATTGATAGAGTTAGGAACCAGTGAGTCATGCTCCCCTGACGTGGGTGTGACCGGCTGCCATCACCCTTTTATGCCAAACAGGAAAGGGAGGAAACGGAACCCGGTTGTAAAGTTGTTTGGAGGAAGTAGCTGCAGTTCTTCTGCTTCTGTAGTAACCCAGGGTTACTCAGTTTTCCTCAGGGTTCTTTAGTGTTCCCCAGTGTTCTCAGGGTTCCCCAGGGTTCCTCTGTGGAACTTTGTTTCCTAGGGTTCTCTCGATTTTGCCAGCTTCAGCCAGCATTTCCCAGGGTTCTCAAGTGTTCCCCATGGTTCCCAGGGTTCCCCAGTGTTCCACGGGGTTCCCAAGTGTCCCCCAGTGTTCTCAGGGTTCCCCAGGATTCCTCTGTGGAGCTTGGTTTCCTAGGGATCTCTAGATTTCGCCAGCTTCCCCCAGCATTTCGCAGGGTTCTCCAGTGTTCCCCACGGTTCCCCAGGGTTCCTCAGTATTCCTCAGGGTTCTCCAGTGTTTCCCAGGGTTCCCCAGTGTTCTCCATTGTTCCCCAGGATTATCCAGGGTTCCCCAGTGTTCTCCAGTGTTCGCCAGTGCTCTCCAGTGTTCCCCAGGGTTTTCCAGTGTTCCTCTGTGGAACTTGGTTTCCCAGCATCCCCCAGCATTTCCCAGGGTTCTCCAATGTTCCCCGGGCTTCTCCATTGTTCCCCAGGGTTCTTCAGTGTTCCCCAGGGTTCCTCAGTGTTCGCCAGATTCCCCAGTGTTCCCCAGGGTTCCTCTGTGGAACTTGGTTTCCTAGGGTTCTCTAGATTTTCCCAGCTTCCCCCAGCATTTACCAGGGTTCTCAAGTGTTTCCCAGTGTTTACTCAGCAATCTCAAGTATTCCCCAATGTTCCCCAGTAATCCCCAGAGTTCCTCTGTGGAACTTGGTTTCCTAGGGTTCTCTAGATTTTCCCAGCTTCCCCCAGCATTTACCAGGGTTCTCAAGTGTTTCCCAGTGTTTACTCAGCAATCTCAAGTATTCCCCAATGTTCCCCAGTAATCCCCAGAGTTCCACTGTGGAACTTGGTTTCCTAGGGTTCTCTAGATTTTCCCATCTTACCCCAGAATTTCCCAGGGCTCTCAAGTGTTCTCTAGTGCTCCCCAGTGTTCTCAGGGTTCTCCAGGCTTCCTCTGTGGAATTGGTTTCCTAGGGATCTCTAGATTTTGCCAGCTTCCCCCAGCATTTCCCAGGGTTCTCCAGTGTTCCCCGGGGTTCTCCATTGTTCCCCAGGGTTCTTCAGTGTTCCCCAGGGTTCCTCAGTCTTCCCCAGGGTTCCCCAATGTTCTCAATTGTTCCCCAGTGTTCCCCAGGGTTCCTCAGTTTTCCTCAGTGTTCCCCAGGGTTCTCCAGTGTTCCCAAGGGTTCCTCTGTGTTCCCCAGGGTTCTTCAGTGTTCCTCAGGGTTTCCCACTGTTCTCCTTTGTTCCCCAGGGTTCTCCAGGGTTCCCCAGTGTTCCCCAGGCTCCAGTGTATCCTGGAGCCTGCAGGCCAGGTGTTTATGGAGCCTCGTTGTGAATATCCATGTTGTGTGTACTTTGTGTATATTT
>OMKR01103795.1:0-10571 GCA_900302355.1 Cyttopsis rosea | reverse complement strand
AGTATTCGATTAATGTATAGAATTCTCACATTTTTACTAGAGCGTGCACACAGTTATGTTCGGGAAAAACAATCGCATTACTTTAAATAATGTATAATCCAGTCACACACTGTTGTTCATTTTAAACAGTTTATTATAAATATAGCATTTTCATTTCGTTATTTTGTTTTTGTTTGTTAACAGTTTAGCTTGGCCGGGTTGGAAAGGACCCGAGGCTGCGTAAGCTGTCTTCTAACGTGCCTGTAGTAAATACTACTCGTGTCTAGAGTTTATTGCACTGTTGCGCAAAATTCCGTCATTTAAATATTGTTAACCTTTTGATCGATTTTTCTTATTCATGTTTCCGGTGTGATCAGGGACAAAAACATTATTTTCTGGTATATCTAATATATATTCTTTAATATGCACTTATGCAATATCCACACATATGAGGAGTCTGCAGGCGCACACACAGGGAATGACTTGGCGCAGATGACGTAGCAGCTGCCTCACCACAGAGCGCAGAGCCCACAGTGGGCAGAGAGCTGAGTCCGTTCCAACCTCGTCTGGCGCACAGCTCTGTGCCCGCTTGTGCGGTAACGCCGCAAAAAGATAGTTTGGCGTCTGCGTTGCCTTTTATGCCTAATTTTGGGCACGTGCAGATTTTTCCCCCAAACATCTTTGTTTTACATTATGTCCGGAAGGCGAAAATATTGTGTCTGGGGTGGGGGGGAGGTCTAATTTTTTTATTTTTTTTGCAAGAACTCTATAATAATTTCATGCATACACGAATATTTACATTATTTAAAATGCCCATCCCTAGTGAACACAGTATGGGTCATATATTCATGCTCAGCGGAGCAGCCACCAAACTGCATAGCAGATGCTGCTAGTTGATGCTATAGTGCCTCATAGACCCAGTAGAGAGGACTGAGCCACAGAAGGGGTGACTCGACCGATTTTTCGTGCACTATTTGATGCTATGGATACTATTTGAACACTTGTATACTAACTTGGTCTACTAGTATGCAATTCCAGATGCGCCAATGCTTTATTTATGTGTATTATATGTGGGTTAATGATCCATAAAATCTTAAACTATGGTTATTTGTCACTGCTTTGTGTATATCCACAGATAGTTTATCCAGACGAATTTGCTTATTCTTGTATTTGTGTTTGTGTCAGAGTCACCATCACGGTGAAAGTTGTCACCATGGACACGGTCACAGCCACGGACCCAGAGTGGCGGGGTACAGCGGCCCACTGCACGGCGTCATGCCGACGTTTCATGGCCAGTTTGGGAAAAACTCAGATCAGACATTGAACCCCATTCAGCGGGCGCACATGGAAGACAGCAGCAGCTGGGACATCGTGAAGGCTACACAGTAAGGACGGCTCTCCCTCAACTGGTTTTACTACTTTACATAGTTGTGGGCCTAAAATACTTCATGGTGTGGAAGCTTGCCTAGCACGTCTCTGCTATATTGAGTTTTTATTTCTTATATTTATATATATGTTTTTTTGTGTATGAAAGTAAAGGGTCCACAAACACCAGCCTGGCCCTGAGTGTGCATTGGTGGACTACATTCCACTGCGAACTTAGGAGTGCGCTGCATTTGCTTAGTAATCAGAGTCTGGGTGTAACAGAGCAAAGGTCCCTTCTTGTTAGAGGAGTTGTACGGGGGGAAAAAAGACACAATTTCCGCTTGATAATAAACTTGTGAGCCTCTTATCGGTCTAATTCACAGCTTTCTATGCCGGAGTGCATAATGAGTTTATTTTTTACAATGTTTGTTTTCTAAACTGCTTTGCATCAAGTAGTTAACCCCTAGTGCTTCTCTTGTCTTTTATTTGAGAATGCTGTGATTTATTCTCTTGCATCTGCATAAGGCTCTGAAATGCATCTTAATTGTGGTAATATTTATGATCTGATATGGGAGAATATGTATGAGTTGCATATATTGCATTGCAAACAGGAAGAAGTACAAACTTAATAATTGAACGCAGGTAGCTACTTATTATGTATTTTAAGCTCTTATTTCTTTGTGTTCTGAGGTTTGGGATCTTGGAGCGGTGTAAGGAGCTGGTGGAAGCCGGGTACGATGTGAGGCAGCCAGACAAGGAGAACGTCTCCCTGCTGCATTGGGCGGCCATCAACAACCGCTCCGAGCTGGTCAAGTAGGACCCGTTCGATAAATCGTTCAATATCTAATTGTCGGGGTATTGTGTATTGTATCACATGCTTCCTGAAGACACCCAAAAAAGAGTTTGTTTCAACATAAACTTGGGCTAATTTGCATTGTAAGCAAAGACTAAATTATCACTTCCCCCATCACCTGATGTTTTTTCTGTCAGATATTACATGTCGAAGGGGGCTGTTGTGGACCAGCTTGGCGGAGACCTGAACTCCACTCCTCTACACTGGGCCATCAGGTGAGAAGGAGCCGATTGTCTTTTGAATGTGGTCCATGTTTTCATGTTTTTTGTCACTTGGAACACTGAATTTAATTTATCAATCTTTTGGTACGGTTGTACAGTATATTTGTGTGAAAAATTCAATCCTGAATTAGGAACACTGAAAGATATGATTTTATTAAATTAAAAAGAGAAGCGCTTAAAAAAGTTTTTTTATGAATTCATATTGAATAAATCTTAATTTCTTCATCCATTGTTGGTCCGCACCGTGGCCACCATGGTTATATAGTGACCTAAGCACTAGTGTAACAGAGAAAGAAAACCACAGCGTGGAAAGAAAGAAACACAAACTCGCAGTAACATCTTTTATGTTCTGTACTAGTTTCGTACACAAATGGGGTCTGCTCATATTTTATAAATGAGACGCACTCTGTGGAAAGGTGTGTTGGTCACAGCGATGACTTGTTTTGTTGTTTCTAAGTGAACTCAGTATTGCTCTGTGTGCAGGCAAGGCCACCTCCCCATGGTGATACAGCTGCTGCGCTACGGAGCCGACCCCTCCCTGGCCGATGGAGAGGGATACCACAGCCTGCACCTCGCCATCCTCTTCCAGCACATGGCCATCGCAGCGTACCTCATGGCCAAGGGTCAGGTGGGCTCACCCATCACACTCTCTGCAGCACTTTGAGGTTGTTGGTTTTTTGTTTTAGGCAAATTAGATCGTCCTCACATTTGCCTCTTTGCTTCCAGGAAGTCGACAGCCCCGACTGCAACGGACAGACGTCGCTGATGTTGGCTGCCCAAAAGATTATTGGGTAAATCTGTTTGCTCTCCTCTAACTCTGATACCCGCAGATACCCTTGTTCATGCTCAACCTAATGAAAGAGCTGAATATTTCAATGATATGTTATGATATATGTAATTATATCAACTGACTGAATGAGCTGTGTAAATTCGTCTGGTTGAAGGAATCAAAATATCAATAATGCCTTATTCAAACTATCATCTTATTCAGATTTTTCACCTTATTCTTAAGAATGTGTGCCTGTAAACACATAGTTTATTTGTTCCACACTAGTATTGCTGGGGGGGTTGTAAAATCACCCAAATTACCTGTTCCTCAGGCCGGAGCCCACAAACTTCCTGATCAAGAACAACGCTTCTGTCAGCGCCGTGGACAAAGTGAACAGGAACACGGCGTTGCATTGCGCCGTCCTGGCGGGAAACGTGGACGCAGCTCACATCCTGCTGGAGGCCGGAGCCAGCGTGGACGCCGAGAACACCAACGTAAATCCCCACCTTTGGATTATAACAGTTTATCACATATCTCAATCACGTTTTCTGACATTGTTACATTCCACAATCGTATGTTACTTTCCAAAATCAAGGGGACATTTAAACCAATGGGAATTAATATAATGCATGACTAAAGGTGCCGTCTCTCATAATGATGGTGACCACGTCCCTCCTTGCTGTGTCTTTGGTATTCGTCCTCAGGGTCACACTCCCATCGACCTGGCCCACCAGGTCCATAGCCCACTGCTCATCCACATGCTGAACCATGTCAAGCAGGAGAGGATCCGCTCCAACTCCCGCTGCCTGCGGATCATCACCAAGTACAAGGTGGGGGCGCGCCACGAAAGTGTAGTTACAGAACATGTATGGAGAGAAATGTCCAGTGTTTTAACATCCGCTTCTCCGTGTCCTTCAAGGTATTTTTGCAGTTTATATTTTGCGTGGCTCTGTTTGGGAGTTTGGGTGGCATCGCCGACATGGACACTGAGTCGTGGCTGCTCAAAGGCATCCTGCTCGCCTGCGTCATCTGTGTCGTCAATCTGGTCTCAAGGTGAGAAAGCACAGGGAGGAATCAGCCACCGGACCACAGCCTTTACACCAAACATAGTTAAATGCTTCTCAATAGGATTGGATGAATGGATCAAACATGTTGCTTAGTCAATGAAAAGGTGTTTAACCTTAAAGATCATAGAGATGTCTTGTTGTTTCTTTCTGTGAATGCCACAGCTATCAATTAAGTATTTTGTTAACCTTAACTGTAAACCTCAAAGTGCTGGATCATAATTATTACTGAATGTCTGTCTAAACAGGAACTTGCCCAGTCCAGCCTTCCGGTCTCTTGTTCCAGCGACGGCACTCATGGCCTCAGTCTTCTGGATGTTGGTCACCTGGTTCCTCTGGTTCCAGCCAGATATCCTTCACAGCAGCTGTCCACGGGCTTCTCATTAGTCACAGTTTTTATACATGCCTCTGCATCATTGAATGATAATCAGTCTTTAGACAGACTGTGTAGTATAGAACATTAAAGACACAAACACACTTTTTGACAATTTAAATTAAACATTAAACTACATGACTACAAACTACATGTTTATTATTGGCAGATAAAGTATATATCATTATTTTGGAGGGCAAGTCTTCCAAGGAGGGCCTTACTATAAAAAAAAACAAACGTTCTGGAGATCTTTACATTTGTAATCTTATCCCGTTGGTCGAGCTGAATGACAGTTTTTTCCTCAGCGTGAACCACATGGTCCTAGTGCCACCGTTCAGGTTCTGTTCACCATCAATGCCACCGCCCTGCTCTACTACTACCTCCGCACCTGCAGGACGGACCCCGGCATCATCAAGACCACGGAGGAAGAAAAAAAAATGGTAGCATGAATTTGCTGGTGTAATATATTTGTTTGGTGTAATATAAACATACAAATTCAGTGCTTTTTCTTATTACAACAGAACTGACTTTCTTTTTTCTTTTCCTTGTGGCGGCAGAATGTGTTGATGTTGGCTGAGGCCGGTTGTCTGGACCAGAGGATCTTCTGCACTTCTTGTATGGTGAGAGAAGCGAGATCCTACAGTTCTCACAATCCTCATGACAAACAAAATTTCCGAGCGATCACATTTGATCATAGAAATAACTGAAAGTCACACTGCCTTTTTTTTTTTCTTTGTTTCGCAGATAAAGAAACCCATGAGAGCGAACCACTGTTACACCTGCGACACCTGTGTGGCGAAGCACGACCACCACTCCATCTGGACCAACAGCTGCATCGGTGAGATGCAGTTTGACCTCTGATCCCGGTGCCTAACCCAGGGCTTCCCAAACTGGGGTCTGTGAAGGAATTGCCGGGGGTTCGCAGCAAAAAGAATTTCCCTCTTCCCAGTCAGGTCCATAAATATTTGGACATTGACACAATTTTCAATATTTTAGCCATTTACACCACCACAATGGGCTTGAAATGAAACAATCAAGATGTGCTTTAAGTGTAGACTTCAACTTTAATTTGAGGGTATTTATTCGGCAGAGCATCACCAGGGATGAATCACCAGGGACGAAACCCAGCGTCTGGTGATGTCTATGGGTTCCAGACTTCATTGACTGCAAAGGATTTGCAACCAAGTATTAAAAGTGACAATTTGATTTATGATTGTTAGTTTGTCCAATTACTTTTGGTCCTTTAAAAAAAAAGGGGGGGGGTACATATAAAATTTGTTGTAATTCCTACACTGTTCACCTGATTTGGATGTAAATTCACTCAAATTAAAGCTGAAAGTCTGCACTTTAAGCATATCTTGATTGTTTCATTTCAAGTCCATTGTGGTGAGAGCCAAAATTATGAAAATTGTATCAATGTCCAAATATTTATGTACCTGACTGTATATCTATATATAGATATAGATATATCTATCTCTATAGCTATTTATGTACTAATTAATGTATAATTAATAAATAAAAAAAATAAACATTTCCTCTGTCCTCAGGCGCACGGAACCACCACTTCTTCGTCCTCTTCCTGGTGTCGATCATGTTCATGGGAGCTTGGATGTTCTACGGTTGCCTTATGTGTAAGTGCCAATGCGATTATTATTATCTAAGATTATGTTCAAAACCACAGAATGTGAAAAGTACTAAATCAAAATCAAATATCATTCGTATGCTTGGACCAAATACCTTGATATCGACATTACAACATTTTGGTGATGACTATTGATGCTTTTATAAGATATTTATGAGAAATAATCATTATGATCAAGCAGGTATAACAGTCTATGAAGTTCAGAATATTGCCTTGAAGTGGATGCCAGCCTTTTTTTATTATTGGAGGACTGTTTGTTATCTTCCAGACTAGACAGCATTTATGGTGAACTGAATACACATACTACAGTAGGCCAAAGCGATAGTACCCATCCGTAGTACATGATTTCAGACACGGCACATGTCTCTAGTAGGTCACAGTGTTTTTTGTTAGTAATCCACACTGAAGTATGCCCCCTTTTCTTCAGACTGGTCGAAGCACTGCGTGCTGCAGTTCCACGAGCAGGGGCTGTGGGGCTTCATTGCCGCCCTGGTGGGCTGCTCCCCGTGGGTGCTGAGCATCTCCTGCCTGGCCTTCTACCACACCTGCTGGTCCTCCATCATCCTGCTGCTGCAGCTCTACCAGGTCAGTGAGGGGAGGAGGAATTTTTATCAGTTTCGTAAAGTTTCAACTTTTACTCCACTAAATTTCTAACAAAGTTACATTACTTTCAGTTTTTTTATTATCATTTAGGATGGCTCATCACTGATTCATTAGCTTCATATCCTTGATCCTTGATTACTTACTATTACTATGATTACCAATACAGTTTCTTTGTATTTGAATCAGGCATGAGTCATGCAAGCCAAAATTCTGCGGAGGGATAATTGGAGAGGGGGGTGGGGGTGTTATACATCTATCACAGCAACATTGTTTGTATACGTTATTATTTATTTTAACACGTGTAATGTGGTTTTGAACTACTTTTAAAGCCCAAAGTCGCGTATTATATGTGGACTTGGCAACTCTGGTGCGTAGCTGCGAACTGATTTCATCCTGCAGTTTTCAGAAGAAACCAATACCATAGGGAAAAAGCGGGTGTGTGACTTTTTGAGATATGATCTATGACATAATTAGAAGAATATGTTTGACTCATAATATAAAATGATCATAACTACATATTATAAAAAAATAATAGTAATAAAATAAAAATATAAAATCAGATATCAAAAATCTGGTGAGGTACGTGACGTGCCCCTCCAGCTTGAATGGGCATGATGCCCCTGATTTGAATTATAATCACAATTTGCATGATCTGAAATTCAGTTTTTATGGCTATTAAATTGTTTGCTTCTAATAAAAAATAAGAAATTTTCTGAATGGGCCAGTCCTGAGAACAGAAGGCAAGAAATATGCCAAGTGTGAGTGCATTTTAGGCTCAAAAGAAACTAGTATTTAAAATCTGTTTTTAAATATTTGGTTATAGTACAACATTTGTATTATATTTTGCTCTAAACTGCATTAAAAATGTTTAGATAGAATTTTCTGATGCCTGCAAATCGTCGCCTAATGTTTACCTTTTGCCGAGTACAAAGAGATGGGAATGCGGTTTGATGACGTGTCCCCTTTTGAAACGCAGATCGCCTTCCTGGGCCTCACCACCACCGAGAGGAACAACCTGACGCATCACCACAGGAAGCTGCCGCAGTCCTTCTCCCTCCGACAGAACCCATATAAGTGAGTGCTCCTCCAATGGCATTTCACAGTATATCTTTCATAAAATACATTTTAATTTGATATATGTGGTATTGTGTGGCGATTAGAGGAACGTAGCATGAACATGTGAACTTAAACCAAAATGAATGTGGTGAAGGAGTGTGAATACGTTTAAATCAAAGCAACATTGAAACCCAACATTCCCCATTTGTTATGTACCAACGAGTTTAAGCATTATAGCAGTGTAACGAATACCGGATCCTAACTGAGTTGAGATTATTGTTAGTACATTCTTCTATAAGGAGTATAAAGGAGCATGATTATTTAGTTAAATGTGGTCTTTTAAGGAGCACTACAGTAAAGTCATACAACTTTCTAAACTCCATAGACTGTTTTAGCTGTTCTAATCAAAAATCAGAATATTACTAATACTAATAATTGGTTCTCAGATATTTCATATGAGAAAAATATCATGCCCAAAGTATCAGTAACAATTAGAGATGTAATGATACCAAAAACTCACAGTACGATAATACCGCGATAATAAGTCCACGATACGATATTTATTGTGATATTATATTATATTATATTATATTATTATTATAAAAATGAATGTTTTATATCTATGCGATCGCTCCGCTGCCGGCGCAGTTCCGTAATATGATTGAGAGCTTCTGCCACCCCCTTCTCATAATCCATAACAACACGGAGAAGTTAAATTTCTTGCTTCTTGCATTTATTTGTTGTTGTTTCTTTAGCGATCATTTAAGGAAGTGACGTCAGCGCTTCTTCTTCGTCTCCTCTCTCGGCGTCACCGCAACATAAAAAAAAACACATTTTTTTTTCCACACAAAGAGTCGATGTTGTGGTTTTATCAAAATGGTTTCACATTCTGACTTGACATCACACAGAATATGGAAGGATTTTCTTGCTCTGCATGTTTGCACCAATAGGAACCGTAAGATTGCCGTTCGCGCTGTTGTTCAAGTGCAACAATGGGTGAGTAACTTTTTTCCGGCGGTGGAGAGCAACTAGCTTGGACATTTTAATATTTATTAAGAAAAACAACGGCTCGTCGTCACCCAGCGAGACTCTGTTGGAGTCTGAGTCCGCAGCTATACTAGCGAAATAACCATGTAATATCGCGGTAGATATCGTCACAGTCCCATGACAGTATCGAGACATTTTTTTTATCACGATATTCGGTATATCGTTACATCCCTAGTAACAATATTGTAATCTTTTGTGATATTTCCTTGTCCTCTCCTCTGTAGTCTTGGCGTGATGAGGAACCTGGTGTCGTTCTTCCAGCTGCGATGCTGCGGCCTCTTCAAGCCCACGGTGATCGACTGGACCCAGCAGGTTCCTCCGGGCCACGAGCCGCCCACATTCAGGACCCTGGACACGGTCTGACCCTCCACCCACACTCCCCGAACACGGTCAGGGACCAAAACTCCCATCAGTGCTGGACCAAAAGGCACATGGCTTATTTATTTATACATAGATATAAATAATATACATGTTTTTAATTGATTTGTTCTCATGAAGAGAGGCCACTATAAAGGGAGGAGGTATAGAACGAGGTGGAGTGATGTACTAGTTTTCTTTTTTTTTTTTTTTCTTTTTTTTTTCTGAAGACTTCATCTGACTTCCAAAACAATGCTGTAGAATACACACGGAAACGATAATTCACTTTCTCTGGTCTATTCAAAGAACCGCATATCATAGTATACAGTGAAGGGTGGGTATCGTCTAAAAAAGAAAAGAATGTATTATATACGACATCGGTACAGATATGATGCTTTCTTTACAGACTTTCTTTACAGATTTTATTTTAGTTGTAGTTTTGGCCATTTTAATGCTGAAATAAGTGGTATGCCCCTTTAACTAACTACAGTTACAGGATACTTTTGCTGTACAAACAATTAGTTTCATCTTTGGCTCATTGATGCTGAAGAGATAAAATACTTTGGAATAAAAAACTTTGGTATTGGAGGACAGGTTCAGTATTTTTCAACCCAGGCCTTATTAAAATGTTGGTTCCCATCATTTCTAATTGTTGCTAGCTCAACCTCGCTGCATGAAGAACATGAAGAATTTTATTTAGAACTGCTTTCTATAGTTTTATATCCAATGTGTAACGTTGCTATAGCAGGTTGCCAGTAGGAAACAACGCACCTACCTGTTTCTAGTCTCTTACATTAGTGTGAATGGAGTCAAAAGTGGTGATTTGCAAAAGAGTCAAAACACTGATAAAATGTCTGACGATTGTAAGCTTCTTGTTTTCAAAAAGGGGATGATGTTTGCTCCATTGGACTCTATTCAATCACAGTGATAAGCTGCAGCAGAGTTGTTTCTCAGTAGGAAAGAGACAGTGAGGTTGTGCTATGAACTGTTATAAATTATGTAACCAACATTTTCATAATTTTCAAAAACTGCAAACCTATCCTATTAACTGTCATAAAAGTGTTTTGATGCCCAGCCAAGTGAGGACTAGACTCCTCCTCTTGACGACCAGGTGAACGTCTTGTTTTCCTTTTCCCAAAATCATAGTTTTTCAGTCACTCGTTGTACATACTGCTGCTGCCTTATACTTAACTAAATAAGTAGGAGAGTAAGGAAGGAGAGTCAGCCTTTAATGGCATAGCT
>OMKR01103793.1:0-11071 GCA_900302355.1 Cyttopsis rosea | reverse complement strand
GTCTCTCGCCCCGTGTCATCTCTTGTTATCTCTCTCTCTCTCTCTCTCTCTCTCTCTCTCTCTCTCACTGTGCCGCTCAACTCCTCTTCCCATTTTGCTGACCTACTTCCTTCGGCAGTTTGCTTTCTACTGTACCGCGACTCGCCAGTCTCCGTCAGGCATATGTTCTTGGATAACACTCCTCGTAGAAGTAGGGGTGGGGAACCTTCTTTTCCTGTTTGAGTGTGACATCAAATTGGACCGTCGACTAAAGCCGGCTTTTCACCGAATCCGGCAAATGTCAACAAATTTCACAAATATTTTCTGGAGTAGGAAACTGCACGTGGAAATCTCCACCCCTCTGCGGCGCAGAAATGTCCGTATCCACTCGAGGGATGCGGATGTGTTAACATTTTTCAACTCTTGCAACAAATGCCGAGTTTCGGTTCTTTTCCGAGTGATTATTTTGTGATTCCTCGCGGGGCTTGAAGCGCACGCGTGATTCGCAACGTAGGGCTTTCGGCTGCAGCTTCCAAGTCGCGAACAGACAATCGAGTCGTTTGAAAGATTTGTTCACTACGAACGAATCGTTTGCAGAGTCTTGCATCACGAGCAGCCACTTGTGCTGAACTGACAAGCTATAGTTGAACTGGGTGAGAACTAAGCACATAAGTTGTGTGTATAGAATAATGACGTTATTAACCTTAACGGTGGGTGTCACCATATTCCTTATCAATCAATCTCTTTATATTAATTGATTGTATGTCTTTTTTAATGAGTGCGCTCTTTGCAAATACTATATAAAGGAAGTTTTCATCTCTCCCGTTTTCTCTCGTAGTCGGATTCAGTGTAAAGAAGGCTTAAGTATTAACTGTTAAAGAAAACTATTAGAATAAATTATTACTATGAAAAAAAATTATAATAACTACAGAAAAAATAGGCAGCTTTTTAGTTATTGTTATTTTGTGAGGTACGACAGGTACATTTTCAAAAAATAATGCTTATATCTGATCTAGGAAATGCCCAGCTGGGCTGGTGTGATGTTGACTGGAGAGCTGTAATTGGCCCCCAGCCACGAGGTTCCCCAAGATCAGATTTGATCTGTTTATCACCGATGCTACTTAGTGGATGTAAATACTTTCTCAAAAATGTTACTGAGAGTCAGAAAACCAAAGTCAAATGCTTTGTCAGGATACTTGGCTAATAAAGCCTGATTGTGATTCTGATCACAATCAGAATGCGATATGCTCATGATAACTCTAGTTGATTAAATTAAGCTAAAATATTTAATATTTCAGACATCTTATTGTTTGAACTTTCTGACAATAACTTAAGGAAAAGGCAGTTTCAACATTCTTAATTTAACCTCATTTAGCTCATCCTTTACATAGAATCGCGTTTAATATCATCTGTACATTGTTTTATATTTTGACTGTTTTTGTTTATTATATATGTACTTTTTTTCGCACTGTTGACCTTGTTTCTTTTATATGCTAATTGTCTGTACCGCAATGCACCATTCACCGCAATAAATGCCTCATATATGGAAATGTACTTAAAAACAGATAAACTGATTCTGACTCTTTTGATACAATAAGCAATATTATTCAACTATTTTACAAGCCCCCAACACACAACACAAATCAGGAGTTCTGGGGAAAGGTGCTGTTCAAAGTGAATTCATCACAAAGTGTCATCGTTCTCTGAGCAGCATATTAGCTGATAAATTGGAGGTAAAAGGCCCGTTAGCATCACAGACGCCAACGAACAGAGCTCTGTCACCGCCCATTTTGAGATTTACAAGTTCATAACGACTTTACTTTCAGCGGCATCTTCCAACAGGACCTGCGCTTTGTGTTTGCATTGTGAGCGAAACAAGCGGTTCAATGCAAGGCATGACCGCTCGTAAGTGTTTCTCGTTTGGTGATGATTCGTGCGATGATTACAAATGTCCAAATAGAAAGAGAAACTTGATGTTTACCAAGGGGTTGGGCTGGGGTGCACCCGCCCGCCCGCTCGATCTAGCAGTTTTCCCGTCAACCTGGCTTACAAGCATTTTCAGTGACTCCTTGGAGATTATCTCTCTAATCCTAATTAAGTACATAACCCAGTGCTGTTTTAATGGGGGATTGCTGTGCTCTTCTTCAGGTCATAATACTTGAACGGACTCCAAACCGGATGTTCTCACCTTGTATTTGTTACTACGATATGATACGTAGGTGGCTGCTAACTAGTTACATGCACCCGCACCCGTAATGTACAATTGGTCGTTTCTGAGTCAAATTTTGGAAACATTACCTTTTCCATCCAGTCCAAAGTGATGTACTTTAGATTGGGTTACATTGAGTTTCTTCTGGCGTTTAAAAAAGATATGGTTTAGAAATTATGGTTAGAGCTTATTACCGGTGGCTATACACTTTCATTTTAAAGTAGCATATTTTGAAGCTTAAGCCACTAGCCACTTTGAAGAGAACACTACTGCTATAAAACGGATGCAAATTACTACTAAATTACCTGTGGATGACATATTACTTGCACATCTTCTCTATTTTGCACAAAATTTTGTCATCATTGCAGTTTTTGTTCTTATTCTGTGCCTTGTTATTGTTCCCCCATACCCCCCGGCCTAACTTGTATATATTTAACTTCTTAGTACTTTTTAGTAGTTTGTTTTTATCTTAGAATTTTAAACCCTTGTTGTTTTGTTTTTATACTTGTATTTGCCAACACTGGGGTCTGAGAGAAACGGCATTTGGATCCTCTATATGTCCTGTACATATGGCAGAATTGACAATAAAGCTGACTTTGACTTTGGCTTTGGCTGCATGCTGGTGTCAAAAAATACGCTTGAATTTACTGAAAGTCACTAGTACTCGAGAAACAATTTGCTCCATTACGTTGGTGCTCTTAATCCAATATGTTAATTGGAGAACTACTTTACTTATGCTTAGGTTAAAAGTCATTTTAAAGTAGATTAAAGTAGTTTACTTGAGAATAGCCTTTTAGTGCTCATCTCTGCATATTTTATGTCTAGTGTACAGTCCGTCGAAATTTTTTAAGTTAAATCTTGAAAGTTAAAGGGGTATATTTGAGACTTTTTTTTCGTACTTTATAAGAAACAACCATTCAATGTTTTTGTGTGCTCCTCTATATGCTATAATGTTTCCGTTATTGGTGGCGGGGTCTGCCTTTCCTGGCAAGAATGCACTGATCGTGCACGTGCACTAAGTAAATCTGATAAAGTAGCAGAGCTAGTTGTGGTCAGAAGTCAGAAGAAGCCATATTTTGGAGAAAAGCATTTGACCATTTTAGAGTTGAAGGTGAAGGTAAAGCGGAAATTGGACGATCTTAGGGACTGCAACTTTAATCTTAAGATATTCATGCAGCATACATACAGTATGGAGAATACATTTTGTCAACTTCTGACATTGTTTTCGCACACCCACCCTCAGCCGTTATCATGTAACATTTGCAGTCCTGAAAATATCAAAAATATCTCCATTGAGAGGGAATTGTCTCTTGCACAGACAGTGGCGTCGTTAGGTTGTGGGCGTTATGAGCTTCAGCCCCCAATGTTTTATGAATAGCCCCCCGATCGTCATTTTATCATTTTCAGGGTCTTCTAACAAAATCTCTGTGGAATCATGGTGTTTTTCAATAAAGAATGGTCAGAGGCAACAGCTCCAATCTGTGGCGTCTTATCCTCGGCTACCGCACTGAGGTCATCAGTTGTACTTACCAAAGACCGCGGCGCAGCTAGTTTCCCCATCTCTCCCGGACTTCATTAATTAATTAATCATTGATTAAGGGAGAGCAAGAGTTCACAATCTTGTTTGCCCTGGTCTTAATCAGATGTTGATTAACTGGCAAACCCTAGCAGGCCCTACCCTCCAGAGGAGGATGCTGCTCTCCTTCCACAGGCCTGTATTTAAACTGCGCAGCGTCGGGTGAAGCTTAAATTTCTAAATGAACCTCGCTGAGCTGTCCTGATGTCTAGAACAATTCCGTCAATTATAATTTGCAGGTTTATAAGACGGTGAGACATTTCAAACGACACACCATACACCTTTTTCTAGCAATGGAGGGGCAAGTCGATTTGGCTATAACCCTTGAATCAAATGTTGGCAAGAAATCTTCACTGGACTCTGAACCCTGAACCAGCAGGACCGGAGGGAAGAAGATCCCAGTTCAATCCCAGTTCAATCCCAGTTCCGCCACGATGCGGTGAACCTAAGTGGCCAGTCAAAGTGCACACTCTTCCATGTTGAGCGAACACGCTGGGGCAGTCTCAGCTCTGCCCCATCTTTAAATTAGAGGCTAATTGCCGTCATTTAGCTGGTGCTATGTTTACAGGAGTGCAATGTACACAAACCTTTCTGAAAGCCAGCTTCCAACCTTGCCATTGGTTATCTCCTCAAAACCTCTCTCTCTCTCTCTCTCTCTCTCTCTCTCTCTTTCTCTCTAGGCGTTCCTCTGGTGTATGAAGCCTTCAGCTGGCAGCACGGCGTGTTTGTGGGAGCCGCCATGAGGTCGGAGGCCACGGCAGCAGCAGAACACAGAGGTCGGTTACACCAGGGGTTCTCAAACGTTTTTCATCCAAATACCACTTATATGCGAGAAAATAAACTGAGGACCTCCTCACTTGTGTCCCAAAAAGAAATGAGATATTAGGCCTATTTCACACACTACTACGTGTGGAAAATCATTCAAGGGAAATGTATTTGTATTTGTATTGCGCCATTTCAAAATACAGAATATAAAAAACAATGTATTCAATTCAATTAACACAAGTTTTTAATTATTAACTTAATTATCATTAAGTAATATTATAGCAACACAAAATATCAAACACAAATCAAGAGAAATGTTCGATAGAGACAGGCGCGCGCACAGTGACGAGAAGGTGCATATGGCGGGATTTGTTTGTCTAAAAGGAGATAATTATATATGTATATATTGCATAAAAATATAATATTTCAAAAAATTAAAACACCCCTTCAAAGGATAATAAATTTGGGATTATTTTTTTTCAATAACTTTTCACGGACCCCCTGGCTAAGTGCCACGGACCCCTGTGGGTCCACGGACCTCACTTTGAGAATCACTGGGTTAGGTGTGTGTACGGTGCAGCGTTTCCTAATAAAGACCCTCCCTTGCCCCACTTTCCAGGCAAAGAGATCATGCACGACCCCTTCGCCATGCGCCCCTTCTTCGGCTACAACTTCGGCCAGTACCTCTCCCACTGGCTCAGCATGGCCCAGCGGCCCGACGCCAAGCTGCCGAAGATCTTCCACGTCAACTGGTTCCGGAAGAGCCCCACCACTGGCTTCCTCTGGCCCGGCTTCGGCGACAACATCCGGGTCCTGGACTGGATGTTCCGCCGCCTGAACGGGGAGGCCGGTGCCATGCCCTCGGCCGTGGGCTACCTGCCATCCGCGGGGGCCCTGAACCTGGAGGGGCTGCGGGAAACCGTGGACCTGGAGGAGCTCTTCTCCCTGGACCAGGAGTTCTGGCAGAGGGAGGTGGAGTCGGTGCGGAACTACTTCACCGCGCAGGTGAACGACGACCTGCCCAACGAGGTGGCCATGCAACTGGATCTGCTGCAGCACAGAGTCCAGCAGATGTAGAGTGCAGCAGGGGGGTCGCTCTGCCTAGGATAGAATCGGCCGGTCCGGAACAGACCCATCACAGTTCCGGGACACCATCTGTACGGAGTGTTGGTAATTTCAGAAATAAAACCATCCTAGTAACACTAGCTTCTACTGAGGGATTCTATTTTCCTAAATGTTAGTTATTTAGCATGTTATTAAGTGAACTAAACAGATCCTCTATTCTCCAGAGCATTATTGCGTCTGGACTTTCAGTGTAGAAATCAATTATGGTGAACTTTTCTGGAGCCATGGAGTTGGACAACATTCTCATGGTAGGAATATTTAATAATTAAAACCAAAGATTATTTAAGAGGAATTTCTTCCATTCTGTCTATTCCAATGTTGTAGTAGTCACCATTTTGTAATAGGCTGACGCTCAATCTGTCTTGTCTGTCAAAATCTCGGAGCCTTTTGTTTTGTTTTTTTACCTCTAACGTTCAATGCATTGCCTTGCACTATTTAAAAATAACTTATTATAAACGCACACTGTAATGCCTTTGCCCTATGAATGTGGCCGATGCTTTCTATCCAATTTGAATGGGACATTGGCCCCAATGGCATTTCACCCTCTGTGACACAGTTTGTGGTCCCCAAATGGAGAGTGGGGTGGAGGGTTTATGTTTGTTCTGTGTTCATCTTGTTGTTCTCGTTGTTGAATGTCTTAAATTATTTTTGCGCCGTGTTGGTTTTTATTGCTTAGCCCTGATATTATTCTTGTAATCTGAAGCCTCCAAGGAGGGAAGACAATAAATAAAGATTATTTTACGTTGTTCTTTTTGTCTCTGCTTCCTCTGTACAAGGTCTCTAGCCTTTATAGATCTATATAAGTCTATATATATAGATCTTCTATGGTCATTTCCATTAAAAGTGTCTGAATCCATCATGGCCCAAGCATGACGGGAAATGCAAATTTGGTGCTTCATATTTAAAAAATGAAAACGCATGAAAAGAAGTTGAAAAGGTTAACAAATGGTACGTCTTTCATACAAATTCCATGTATTATGACATGGAATGTATTGAGAAACACGAATTGCCCTACACGCACAATTTGCGCAACTCATTTGTTGAAGCTGGTCCATGAGATTTAAGGGTTTTCAAGCATGCACGTCTCATTTCAAGTCCACCTCGTTGGGCAGGTCATTCACCTGCATGGTAAAGTACTTTCCGCACCGACTCCACCTCCCTCTGCCAGAACTCCTGGTCCAAGGGAGAAGAGCTCCTCCAGGTCCACGGTTTCCCGCATGGTTCCGTGGTTCCTTCAATGATGGCAAGGTGTCCAGGCCCTGAAGCACTGAAGCATCCTGACACTACCGCCACTAATCCATTTTGATGGTTGGTAGAAGGGTCTGCAGGGAATGTAGTGTTTGATTTTCTCTAGACGTAATGGGAATCATGTATCTCATCATGTATTATCATTGTAAAAGTTACTCTTTTGACTAATCTGTCCATAGGATATTGTTCTGGACCCCGGAAGGTCATCCCGGAGGTTGTTTTTTTTGGGAGCAAACTTGAGATGAACACTCACATTCCTCTTGGTGAGCAGATCCTTGAATGTTATTTCAGGTCGAGCTGTCACAATTATTACATAATCACCTCATTGTATGTGACTGTGATCATAAAATATATCTTTAGATTCAACAATTATATGTTTCCAGCAAAATGCAACAAATAGAATGTGAGTTAGCATAATCCATCGGTTGGGTTGAGGAAAATTAACTGTCTACCCAAATTCTTATGCTCTAATGTCAACACCAATTACTACTCTTCTTCATACGGTGGATGTGTATAATTACATTATTATAGCCTTATGTTATGATAGGGCCATAAAATGAAGGAGACATTAAAATCGTCTCAAGTCTCATCTCATGAATTTGTGTAACAATTCACTGTCAACTAAAATCTAACATTTATGATGATTGTTGATTCATGATTCAGGGTAATTCTAGGGTTCTTTGAAGCAGTTGAGGCCTTGTGTGGCAGTTCCGCCTGCGGGAGCCAAACACACGTCACAGACACTTCACCACTTTTTTTTCAGAAAATTTCTTTAGATTGCCGGCATGACCAAATAAACTGTAACCGCCGAGCCGATGATCTCACTGTCACAGTAAAATATGAGATTTCATATTTAAATGGGCCAAACAATCCAAATGTCTGACCATAATTGCGTCTTTAAATTGCGTTAATTTCCGGGGGGGCAGCAACCTTTTCACACTGAAGCTTACATGTTGGATAATCTTGCACACCAAACAATTGAAAGTAGTATTTGGTGTCAATGTTTCCCTCAGACTCTCTTTATATACCAGAAAACCCCACATTCAATCAACAAATTCAACATGAAGGATCACCACCCAGGGGATCATATACTTGCACTTTGCTTACTAATGCAATATACACAATAAACAATCTGACTTGAGGTTCGGGTGATCGAACACAAGAAACCTCTTCAACCATTAAAACACAAGATCACACCCAGCGACACTACAGGTTGTTTTCCTTTCTGTCGTGCATCGTGCGTAACAGTTATGCAAGTTGCGAGATATCTGCGATGACGCGGGTTCATCGTCTCCGACTTGTTTGTGACACCCTGTGTCTCTGACGCATCCCATGAACCTGCGGATGTACGCATGGAATGTTGTTGTTGTTGTTGTTGCTGTACCAATGTTCTATCCCAAATCACAGGCGGTAGAGCGGTATTTGGGCAAAGGGTGTTTCCCATAACATGTGTACACACGGCTCCACATGCACACTGTGTACACTCTAAATATGCCGTCAGTTCGGGTTGTATGGCAGGTTGTTGAAAAATAGGTGAGAGTTCCCAGTGAATCCATTTACATAACCTGAGAAGGTGAAACTCTTTGGATTTGAAGAAAACTTAAAGGTCAGCCGAAAGCCTAACCGGTTCTTCTCCGTGGGTCGGAAGGAGAAGGCAGCGGGCGGCAGCGGTGGGTTCGGCCCATTAACCAGAGGAGGAGGATGCATTTCCACAATCGATATATTTGTATTTATTGAGCTGTTTCTGTCATAAAATGTTTTCCAAAATTTTTTTGTTGTCAGTTATTTCTGGTTTGATTATTAAATGAAGAAAAACATGCAGTCGATATATTCTAATACATTTGATAAATACATATTAATAGCTTAATAATACCTTATAAATAAATTGACAGATTTCTCTACTATAAAAATCTATTGCTTTGACAAGCAGCAAGGAGACCGTCCCGGTTCCACTGTCCACTGTCCTCCATGTTGCCGACAGGTACAATAAAGTCTTTAAAACTGCTTCCCAAGTATGAAGTAAAATCTAAAGTCTATTCCTGGGCGTGATATACAGTATATTTCCCTGCTGGAATGATGATATTTTCTTTAAATACAGTAAGTGAGGTTTAATTTGTTGTGGAGAAAAAAGGATTAGTTTGTTAATTTAACTCAATAATCCATGGTAGGACCGCACATCAGCGATATTATATACTGTATGCGGTTGATGCATCAGGCTTGGTAATTAAATATTTTCACTAAATACATCTTTTGAATGGACCTCTATGGGAATCTACGCTCCAGTTTACGCGTGCAACCCGGAGAAATAGAGCAGAGGCATAAAAAAACACGAGGGGTCTAGGAGCCTCGCGGCGTGACGCTGACGTGAGGCTTCTGGTGTGAATTGAGGGTAGATAACAAAGGGAAGATAACAAGTTTTTAAAACCAAGGACAGTTACAGAGGATAATTAGTGAATCCATTCCACCAAAACGCACCTCAGGGCGGCAGGTATGAATATCAACATTTTCACACATTTTCTGAAGAAGGCTGCATGTTCTGAACTCAGTACCACCAAGACAAACTGTTTCTGATCCTGTGTGTTTTTCTCCTCCTGTCCTCGTGACAGCGTAAGTACAATTGGAGAAAAAAGCAACAAGAAAATGGTTCTCTCTCTCTGGTCCAACCCGAAAATCAAAAGATGAGAAACTTCTCAGATTCAATAAGAAGTCGGTCGATAATTACCCTGACATTGACCACATGACACACATTCCAAACCTGACCTAATACATAAAGATAAATATGTGGTGTGGGGGTGGTGTGATTTAAGCAGCCACACCTGTCTTGGGTCTAGTTAATTGGATCCAGGAGCAGGGGTGGCTGCATACCTGTTGTGCATCAGAGGAATCGATGCACAGGTTAAATCACCCATACCCCCCACACACACAGGGCGGGAGCCTCTGTCATGACAAGATTCCATCCGCTCCCGGCTTGTTACATCTTGCCACTCTCTCCAAAACACCGGTGTCTCTGTGTCGGCGAGCCCCTAGAAAAGCCACTCAGGTGGCCTGTGGCAGACGGAACTGCTACACCATAGTAATCTAATACCTACAAATAACCATCTCCGTAAAAAGACTTTTGCTACTGCGAATCAAAATGAGCTCAATTCCCGCTCTAACCCACCAACATTGCCATCACAACACAAGACCCAAAAGATAAACCTGCTTCTAAGCTTCTGTATCATTGGTAGATAGTGAAGTTGATCCAGGAACGACGACAGGTATTTATCCGGGAACAGGCCCTGCTTGTGTTAAGTAGCTCATCCTGCCAATGGTCAAGGAACAACTGCCTGGTAACGAAGAATTATACTCACGTAAAAATACCGTTACTTACCTTCAGCTAGTAAAAGATATATATTAACCCACGTAAAAGTAACAACTTGAGTAAGAAAGTGTTGACAGAAACCCGTGGTTTCAAGCAGTCTTGTTTATATAAAAACAGGGACTAACCCTGAATTTCCCCCCAGGGATTAAAAGTGCCTTATCTTATGGTGTATGTGGATGAAATATATGATGAAATATCTAGAAATATAGCGTCCTCCTGATGTGTGGCTTGGAATATGGAGTGAATTTATCATTATGGCTGAGAGTAAATGTATAATTGATTGATGAAAAGGAAAGCTGCAACCAGTGTCAACAACAACATTAAAAGCATATATATATATATGTATATATATGTATATACATATAACTGGACATTTAACTAGTTGTTGACAACATTTGAATCACTGTTGCGCCACCAAATTCAGGGAAAGAGATTCACCGGATTAAAACCAGGTCAGACAAAAAGACATGACACTACGTCCGTGTGCTTCAGTCTCTGACAAAACAGGGGGGGCTGCGTGCAGTGCATGTTGATATTCCTGTTTGAAGTCTGAGGCCGATGAGGCCGATGGAAAGGTGGACAGGCTCGTTCCTTCGCCTCAAACTCCTCTATTATTAGCAGCCTTAATAGCGTCGTAATAAATCAATACCTGGACCTTCATATGACTCAGGTATCAGTATCATATCAGTATCAGATGTGGACTTTGATAAGGAATGACAATCAATAAAGGCATGTGTAGGCTAGAACATTTCTTATCTCTTCTCGTGGAAAATCATGCATTGCAATGTTGTGTGTGTGTGTGTGGGTG
>OMKR01103788.1:0-16142 GCA_900302355.1 Cyttopsis rosea | reverse complement strand
CAACACACCACCACCAGGGTCTGCGGGGCAGGAGGGGTGTGATTCGGGTTCGACATGCCTGGATGACTTGCACCCCCATGCCCTGCAATTTTAACTGCATATACCAACAGCACAGTGCTACGATATAGTTCTGACCTCATACAGCAGAACTAATTGGGACAAGTCCTCCGCACTCACCGGTGGACAGACACACACACACACACAGGTGGACTAATCACAGGCGCACACACACCACCAGCACCTGCACCGAATACACCCCCGAACACCTTCCTGATTACATCCTTGTCCGTTTCTCTCCTTTACTGCCTTAGCTAACACAGGGAGAGGCCACGTGCCGAATTCCTGTTCCAATTTCTGTCTACTTAATTAATTATGTTTTGTCAATACATGTCGTCGTCTGATGTTTCTATGTTTATGTTTTTCCATGAATATGTTGGTTGTTTGTTTCTATGTTTATTTGTCTCATCTGTGGTGATTCTCCGCCTCCTGGAGAAGTATTGATGATTAGTTGTTTATAGATCAAAACATGGTCAGATCGTGCTCCAAAGAGGGGGATTGCTGTCTTGTATAACAAAAAGCTTCTTGTCATCTCACAGGTCATGCCTAGGACAGAGTTATTGCAGAGGTATTTGTTGATAAAAGAATGAATACAGAGAGGCATTGCAGGTTGAGAATTTGAACTGCACTTGCAGATCAACTCTGTCCTACAGGCAACAGCACACAAATACTCTGTTGTATGCCAAGCACGCTGACAGCACGGCAAAAACATAAACATGGTAGCGCAATTAATCCAATGTGTAGATGATTTATTGATCTGCTCGCCAGACGAAGAGTCATGAGTCGCAGATACAGGCTCTCCTGTGTATCTTAGCTCAAAATGGTTACAAAGTTAAAAATAAAAAAAACTCCAGCCAATGCCCAGAGAGAACGTTCACTATCTGTGTCATGACATTTGCTTTTTTCTCTTTCCCCTTTTCAGGGTTGATCCCTGGGGCGGCCTTAGAGTTGCTGCCATTTTGGACAAGACAAAACCACAGACTAAAAACCAAGTGATTTTTTTTGTGGCGACAGTATATGGAACTTTTGGATGGGTCTACATAAAAGTCAGATCCGCTTGTGGCATACTCAGTTGTGATTTCTTTTGAGACAGGAATCTGCCAGACTGCCTGGGCATTTTTCCGCCCAGGCTTCTGAATTGTTTGCGTGAATCCATACTTGTATTCTCTCCGAGATTGGAGGTTCATTTATTAAATTAGCAACAGGATTGCAGACTTCACCGGCGTCTCCCCGCAGTAATCCAGAGGGTTCCCCGTCGACAGGAACTCAGGGAATTCTCTCTGTACCAAACTACTGAGAGACCCTCCTTACAGAGGATATGGGGGTGAGAACATTGATATCCTAATGAACCAGGTGAAAGTTCAACCAAGATGATCTAAATTAATTAGTACAACTATTATGGGGGTATTCGTTTTGTCTGTTTGTTCATCATCTGTCTTTGTCCTGGCCAGTGTCTGTCTGTTTAGTACAACCGGTTGTGTTTTATTGTATCTATCTGTTCTAACCTGCCTTGATTTATTTTAATTACAGAAATAGGTGCGGGGCAATGTGATACGGTGTAGTGAAGCTGACTAATGGGATATACAGAGTATCCATTTTTATGTTATGTTGCCATAACCCCCCCCCACCACCACCACCTCGAATTGCCGGAGCCGACACAGCTGCCAAGGCTGCCAAGGCTGCCAAGGCTGCCGCTGTATTTGATATTGTTTATGTTCTAACAATGGTTGTCCCCCCCACACACAAAGATTTTTTCACTAACCTTGCTTCCCTCCAAACACAAGCATCCATCACCGGACTCTCATTGGTGGAAGGCCAAAGGTTATGGTGACAAAGTTTGGTATACAGTAGTCTGTTCATCTTTTCCATTGCTTTGCTTGTTTGACTCATTAAACATTGCGACATCCCAGACTTCACAGTTTTAGTTGAAAATTTTCTGTATAAAATGTGTTATTTGCGTTCAGAACAACACCGGAAGAGGTGCTGCTACTGCCAGCTCTTCCCACCCTACTCCGAGTGCTTCCTTCCGAGCACCCCATCGTGGACTCGAGCTGGGTCTTGTCATGCTGGAAAGTATTGTTTGGTGATAATTGACATGTTTTCCCAGTGAAGGTAAGCTTGAATTATTGTGCTAAAAGTGCTCTCTGCTTATCTGGGGATCCAGATAAGGGCTCATTACTCTTATCATCCACACAAAGGTGGCACCGTGGAAGGAGCAAAAAACAATAAAAAAGAAATTATAAAGACCATGGCTGAAACCAAACTCGATTGGGTTTCGTGCCTGCCACGAGTAAAGATGATCACATGGTGTGACTGATTATGTTCAGGCAACATTCGAGAAATGCGTTCCAGGAAAATTTGACAGCCCTGCACGATTCACACTGTCAGTGTTTTTAGCATAATTTATATTCTATGAACATTATCCCTTACATATTAGACATTGTGATAATATTATTCTGTGTAGTGGACGTAGGACAAGCAATGTTCGCCATAATTTGTGCCTCATCCAAGTACTAAAAGTCTATATGTGTCCACTCCAACCAGGTGACTGGGTGGTGATCCATGACTTCCGGAGAAAGAGCTTGGAGCTCTGCCAGGGTCCTGGTGCCCCCTCGCTACCGCAGCAACAGTTAAAGCTGGGCTTTAAGGGAAGTCCCTGACCCTCCGGAGGACCGACTAGCATGGTCACAACCAACAGAGTTAAGTGATGATGCCCGCCAACAGGAGGGGATCGGTCATATCTGTATGACCATCACCATCGTCCTGCTGATGTCTCAGGACATTCTGCAGGTAGGATGATTTCCCAGATAGAGCTGAAGGTTTGCCCTAACAGATGGGTGACTTAATTTGGATAATTTACATCATATTCAATTTATATCTGATCATTGTTGAATTTTCTTCATTATGTAGTTGTTCCATAGGAACAAAATGGAAGAGTGTGATAGAAAAGTCTATATTCTTATTATTCTTAGTAAATCCTTCCGTATGTCTCAGAAAGGCCCATGCCCGTGAAGGTCCCAGAAAGGCCCATGCCCGTGAAGGTCTCATAAATGGAGACTTTGCTTTATTAATATTATTTTATTATTATGTTTTAAGTTTCTTCCGAAATGACAGTCATTAAAGAGTTTATCTTCTGTGTGCATGTAGTCTGACTACTCTTGATTTCCTAAGTTTCACCTTAAGTCTCTTAAGTCAAAAATCAAAAATGTCAGACTTTACTTACTACTTAGAATTTCTCAAAATTGACAGTAAAAAGCCTTCATTTTGTCTATGCGTGTAGTCAGAGTAGTTCTCAATTGCCATATATTATTCACTGTCAGAACCTATGGAGAAGGGTGTTTTTACAGGACTCCAAGGGGGCAACCGATGCAACATACAAAAGTCTCATTATGCTTGGTTCTTAATGTTATTACCAAAGTGAGACATTTCTCGATCGTATTTAACAAATACGTTATAGGATCATCCTATTATTCTGTCTTGTATTAATTTACAAAAGAAAGAAAGAAAAAAAGAAATCGCCTCTCAGATGGGAGCCGGCTCCCATCATTCACTTAAAGGAACCGGCTCATAGAGCCGACTCGTTAGCGACCGACACATCACTAATTTAGTCATTGCACTCTGTCTGGTAGCTACTGGATTTGAAGGAGATATAATGGATAGCTTTGTCCTTTTCCGAGAAGCAAAGTGTGTCACATTGAGGGAGGATATGACCGTTTTGAAAATCTCCCGGATTTTCCAGGTATGCAACTGTATTTTGTAGAAAATAGTAACACACACACACACACGCACAGTAGAACATAGTGGTCACCATTATTCCTCTTATCAATGTGGCCTTGAAGAGCCCCGGGAATCTCACAGCTTCTACTCACGCTATATTTCTTATCTCTGTAGCTATAAAAACTTCTTACTGTCTGTGCTCTGGGCTCATTTTCATGAAACCGAGACTGCTGTGAGTCGTTATATTCTATTTATGTTCATTAAACAATTGTGAGTATAGCTGTTTGAAGTCACAGTATCACGTTGTCTGTTATTAATCTGTTTTGGACATCCTCTGATGGTAAAAGAAAAACTACCATCATGAACTAGCCTCCTTAACTGAGCGTTTTGTCAACCAGCCAGTCTGGCTGAAGCCACACCAATAAAAGCAAAGTAAATCGCACAGAATCAGAAAGAAATCAGCTAGCTAGAGAATATACAAGGCATTTCTACTATAAGTAATGTTATAGACGTTCATTTTTTAATACACTTGGTTCATCCATAGCTAATCCAAATGAGTACTGGGCTGTAGCTACATTGACCAGTTCAGCACATACAAACACAATGTAGCCTAGCCTCGTTACGTGTCACTGTCACTGAAGCAGGGGAAAAGAATAATTCAGCCACGATAGTAATTACTGACATACTTGTATGTCTCAGCATAATTAGCCTGTTTTAAACACGCCACATCTGTGGTAGTTTCCTCTGTGGTAATTGGTGAGGATGCTAGCTAAACCCAGTAGCTAGCTAACGTCAATCAAACAGATTTATGTCCGTTTTGGTAGCTAGCCTGAAGTGGAGTTAAGGACGGGAGACAGAACATCTTTACTGTTTCACACCCATGACCTATACCATTTCTAAACTTACATTATTGCCATTCTTCCAGGTGAACAGCGATAGCCTGTATTTGACAGACCACACGAACGTGACGATGTTCCTGGATCCTAGAGGGTCCTTCAACACAATGGCTCTCAACAGCCTGTCCCATTATGAAGATCACGGAGACGCTGACCAGAGCCAGTCAATCCCAGCTCATGGTCACCGCTTTTCTTTCCATCAGCTACCCAGCACCAGTGCAGGTTGTGCAACCGGGGCTTCTGCTCCTGCACCAAGGGCCTCAATGGCTAAAACATTCCAAAGGTGATCAATTAAAACATGTGTTATACCCGTTATACAATATTTAGTGATGGGAGCACTAGCTACATCAAAGTTAGAGTAGGCTATATTAAATCACCCCTCCATTCAAGTAATTAATCAGCTTTTCGTTCGAGTCTTAGGTAAATGTTATCTTATAATTCTCACCATACAAACAGACATGTGCAACATGTATAACATTTTGTATCCCATTTAACATTGATAATAACAGAGTACCTGCTTTCAATTGGTTACTTTGTCATTCAGTTACACATATAATACATCAATGGCCTTTAGCTGGATGCTATTTGGCTATATTTATATATGTGTAAAACATGGTGTTTATATTTATTTAGGAATTTCTTCATGGCAGAGGTGGTTGATGGCAAGCTGAAGACCAGCCAAACATTGGCAGTCTGGTTTTCAGAGTTTGAGGCCTCTGTTGAGGGCATGCTTGCCAAGATCAAACATGCCCTCAACAGAGAAGAGTCACTCATCCTCACTGATGTGTAAGTGTTTGTAAGCATTATATTTGGTACTGTTATGATCATGTCCTGATAAAACCAGAACCTGAAGCAACACCCTAAGCTTAACCGTCCTCTTTGCACTGTCTACATACTCTGTACCGAAATATACATTGCTTAACTGCTCTCTTTGCACTGCATATATACTCTGTAGCAATAAACGTATTTCACAACTCTATTGAACTTGGCTTCAACTCTGTCCTCCAGCTGGCTGTACATTTCAGGAAACTCCACTGACCGTCCAACTTTCAAGCCTCAAATAAAAAGATCATAGCGGGTACCATTGAGCTGTTCTATGTTTTCCTTGAGCAAAAGAGCCGGAGAACTAGCCGGGAAACTTCGACATGCCAGAAGGAGCGATCACCCGGCCTCCTGACCACCCAGCCACTCCCATTTTCATGGACAATTCATTTAGATTTACTTTTCAGGATCAATATACTGGAAGCAGAATTCCAGGAAGGTTTTCGTGGTGTTAGAAGCTGATTTCCTGCAATTTCAAGGAAACAAAAGGAGGAGACTGAATTATCTGAAAAGCTTTGTAGGGTTATACATTTTTATGGATTATATATATATATATTTTATGATATTTATTATAATGCACTACTGCTTTAAGGTTTTATACATTAACAATTTTGTTTAAAAAATAAACAGTTTTTAGCAATACAATTTTATTTGTACATTTATACAACTTTCATAGTTCAGGGGTATTCAAGGGCATGGGGACAGATGTACATTCTTTAATTTTACAACAATCATTAGTCTTTGCCAGAATGGTGTATTCTTTTATACAATTTTTCTATTCTTAACCTTCCATTTTGCTTACCTAGCCACTAGGTGAAACCACTGCAAGTTTGTCCAACAGCTTCTTTTTCTTTGGGTAACATTGATAGGGTAAAACAATGCATCTTGGAAAGGAGTGTACTGTAATCATTGTTGACAGTATGATGAAAAAGAAGAGAGATATCTGGGTAGTTCTCCGCAAAGTTCTGTTCTGCATGACTCCTATCCTCCTCAGGGTAAAATGGGTCTGTTCCGAAGGTTGACTCCCAAGTCAGCGAGGATCCCAGCTCTTGCTCGTACATGTTGGCCACGACAGAGGCATTGGGCAGCAGCTCCTCAGAAATCTTTGCTAGACATCCACCTGCTGCAAGTTCATTGGGTATCCCACAGCCTAAAACAAGATAAGAGGGGAAAGTAAATAACTAACAAAGCAGTGTCTTGTTTGAATGTGGGTGGACACATGAATTGTTACTTCTAAAGCTTTGCACATACTCAATTTGTCATACCTGGACGTTATTGGCCTCTGCCGCCGATTGTCCCCCACTTAAGACTCCAATCCAATCCAAAGTGGTGACACTTGATTGGCAGACTGGGCTTCCTGTCCATCTGTCATACGGCATGAGGGATCAGGAGACAAAGGATCCCCTTCGTCTGGGCGTCGACCCTCCCCTCTATGGCCGTAAAGGGGAGATAGGTGGAAACCCTATATATTCTCCTATATATATACACTGCTCAAAAAAAGTAAGGGAACACTTAATTGTCACAGAATAACACCAAGTCAGTTAAACTTCAGGGATATCAAGCTGTCCATTTAGGAAGCACAAGTGATTATGAATCAAGTTCACCTGCTTTGGTGCAAATGAAATTGACAATAGGTGCAATGGAGAGGCAAAAGCAAGACAACCCCCAAAAACGGAATGGTTTTGCATGTGGTGGTCACAGACAATTGCTCTGTCTTTATCCTTCCTGACTGATTCTTCTCTAGTTTTGTGTTCTGCTAGTGTCCTTGTCACTACTGGTAGCATGAGACGGTACCTGCAGCCCAATCAGGTTGCACAGGTAGTCCAACTCCTCCAGGATGGCACATCCATACGTGCGGTCACAAGAAGGTATGACGTGTCTCCCAGCACAGTCTCAAGAGCATGGACGAGATACCAGGAGACCGGCCGTTACACGAGGAGAGCTGGACAGGTTTGTAGAAGGGCATCAACCCAGCAGCAGGACCAGTATCTGCTCCTTTGTGCGAGGAGGAACAGGAGGAGCATTGCCAGAGCCCTACAAAATTACCTCCAGCAGGCTACTGGTGTGCATGTTTCTGACCAAACTGTCAGAAACAGACTCCATGAGGGTGGCATGAGGGCCCAACGTCCTCTAGTGGGACCTGTGCTCACAGCCCAGCACCATGCAGCTCGATTGGCATTCGTCAGAGAACACGAGAATGTGCAGGTCCGCCATTGGTCACACAGACCTCCATGTCATAGCCAACAGTACCCTGACTGCTGTTAGGTACCGGGATGAAATCCTCAAAGCGATTGTCAGACCTTACGCTGGTGCAGTGGGCCCTGGGTTCCTCCTGGTGCAGGACAATGCCTGGCCTCATGTGGCCAGAGTGTGTAGGCTGTTCCTGGATGACAAAGGCATTGATGCCATTGACCGGCCCTCTTGTTTGCCTGACCTAAATCCAATTAAGCACCTATGGGACGTTATGTATCTGTGCATCCGACGCCACCAAGTACCGCCACAGACTGTCCAGGAGCTCACTGATGCCCTGATCAAGGTCTGGGAGGAGATCCCCCAGGACACCATCCGCCGACTCATCAGGATCATGCCCAGACGTTGTCGGGAGTGCATACAGGCACGTGGGGGCCATACACACCACTGAGTCACATTATGAGCTGCCGTGATAAAATTCACGCAAGTTGGATCAGCCTGTGATTAAAATTTTTTACTTTGATTTTCGGTGTGATTTTGAATCCAGCCCTCAATGGGTTGATGATTTTGGTTTCCATTGACCGTTGTTATGTCATTTTGTTCTCAACAAATTATACAATGTACATCAGTAAAGATTTTTAACTTGAATAATTCGTTCATCAAGATCTGATGTGTGATTTAAGTGTTCCCTTAATTTTTTATGAGCAGTGTACATACTGTATATACATATAAATACATATATGTATATATATATATATATACGATTGTGTTGTTTGGACAAGCTGAAAGTGCACAGACTGTGCGCAAGCCCTCAACATCGTGCAGCATTTGTGTTGAAGCGCCTTCTCTGAATGAAAGCAACAGTTGGTAATGACAAATTTATTGAAGAATTATCAACATAGTTGAAGGGAAATGGAATTTCACATGATGATGGTGGTGACAATGATGATGATGAAGATAATGATGAAAATGCTAAATCTGAGAGCCAAGATAACATTAATCCTGGAGACAGTGTGCCTAATGTGTCTAGAAAAAGGTCGAGCAGAAGAATCCTTTCTAGTAGGCCTAGGTCATCTGTTTCTAGTACTTCATCTGCACGCTTATAGGCAAAGGCAGAGAAAGCGGCTTTAATGGAGCAAGCTGCTGCTCTGCAAAGGAATCATGAACTAGAGGCACAAGAGAAGAAACTCAGACAGGAAAGCGACAAACTGAAGAAAATAAAGGAGCAACTGGAGCTCGATACACAAATAGCTGCTACTGCTGCAAGACATTCTGTGCTGGAAGGCAGTGATGTTGGAGGAAAGGCCCATTCAAATGAAATGAGTTCCTATGTGAGCAAAGGACTTAAAGATCAAAGACTTGAATTCAACCCAAAGGCAAATGAATTTGAAAGAGAAGACCCTGACTTTGGATCAAGGCTCAATAGCGCCACCTGCTTCATCTACATGTGATGTGCAACCAAAGGTAAATGTACAAACACACTTACAAGACCAAGTACAACATCATGAAACTTCACAAGCAAAGGAGATCACTCTCAGGCCACAGTCGCAATCAAATACTGGAATGTCTCACCCAACTACTCTAAAGCGTTAGTCTCTGTTTTCCAGCCTCATCAGCTGCATTTTCTCAGGTCACAGGAACAACATATACACAGGCTTCAATCTGCACATAACAATTCACCAGAGCAAAATTCAGTTGACCAGGATGACATTTGTGGAATCATGCAAAAGCAGTATGAAATCACCACAATGCTGGTTCAGCAGCAAATGTCAACTGCTTTACCACAGAGACATAACCGTATTTGACGGTGATCCATTGCAGTGTATTTTCTTTATTAGGACTTTTGAACATTGTGTTGAAGAGAGAACCAGCAGTTATCAAGACTTTGTATTTTCTGTATCCCATGGAAGAGATGAACATTCCATCAAACATGAGGCATGTCTTAATGAAGTGGCCATATAAGCTGCGGGAAAGATGGAGGTCTACAGCTTGTGAGATATAAATACGACGAGGCTACAGGGCCACATTCCCAGATATGGTGAACTTTCTGGAGAACCAAGTCAAAATCTTGTCTCATCCACTTTTTGGTGATATAGACTGTAAATAGGAGCAAACCGCTACCCAGGTGCAACATCAAAGGAAGCAGTTTTGCAATCACCATTGCAGCTACCAACCATGCTGTAAGTCCTAAGCCCACAGCAACAAGTCTTAACATCTAAGGTGTCCTCAGAATCCTGTCTTTACTGTGAAGATTCATACCCATTATTCAAATGTTCAAAGCTGAATAAAATTTCTCAAAGGGAGAAAATTGAATTCCTTAGAGGAAAAGGAATCTGTTTTGGATGCTTGAAGGCTAGCCACATAAGCAAAGAATGCAGAAGTTGTCTGACCTGTGATGAATGCAATCTAAAACACCAGACTATTCTACATGACCACAACAAAGATAAAGTGAATAAACCACAGGAAGCACCAGTCAGTAGTGCACTTGTCTCTCTCCAGGCATGTGGTTTTACTGGTAAGACTGTACCCTTTCCATTGGCCAAGAAAGAGTTGTTGAAAACCAAATCCTTACAGGACTGGAGGTGTCCAAATTGGATGGTAACCAATTTGTGGAGCTCCCCAAGATGCTTACACAGGAAACAATTCATGTCTCAAAGAGCAACATCCCTACTCAGCAAGATATGGAAAAATGTACATATCTGAAAGATATCAGGATCTTGGAATTAGACGCTGATGTTGAAATTTTGATTGGGACTAATGCGCCAAACCTCATGGAACCCTGGGAAATAATCAACAGCCAAGGTGATGGACCTTATGCCGTGAGGACTGTTGGGGTGGATTGTCAACGGTCTTTGAGGGGCAATAGTGGTCGTTGCCAGAGAAGCTACTCAAGATTTAGACAGGAGAACATTGCTCTGATGACCGACATCTAGGTTATGTTCTACCAAGTAAAGGTGTCAGAAAAGCACATTGATTTCTTTCGCTTTCGCCCAGGGGAGACATGTCACAGAGTGCAGTGGAACACAGAATGAGGGTACACATCTTTGGAGCAGTTACATCACTGAGTTGTGCCAACTACGCTAAAAATGGAAATGACTGACACCATCTATAACAACTTTTACGTGGATAATTGTCTGAAATCTTTGCTCATTGAGGAAGAAGCAATGCAGTTGGTAGTGGACCATACTGACACATGCTCAAAGGGGGGATTTCAGCTGTTAAAATGGACAAGCGACTGTCGGGCTGTATTATCATCTATTCCTGCGGTGGACCTGTAGAGGGTGGCAGAACTTAAGCCAAAGCACTTCAGAGGACCTATACATGCTCATCTGCATCACTTTGCCGATGCTAGCAACCATGGTTATGGCACAGTGTCCTACCTGAGGCTGGAGAACCAGGATAAGAAGATACATCTTGCATTCATGTTTGGCAACGCCAGAGTCGTGTCATTAAAACAGAAAACAATTCCTCGCCTTGACCTTACCGCTGCTATGCTGCCTGTTAAAGTCGACAAAATGCTAAGGAAGGAACTATCACTTCAGTTGGAAGAGTCGTGCTTCTGGACTGACAGTCAAACCATGCTGAAGTATATCAATAACGGGACCAAACAAATTCACACCTTTGTGGCAAATTGAGTGGCTTCTATAAGGGAGGCAACAAATGTTGTTCAGTGGAGGTACGTCAGCTCAAAGAACAATCCTGCTGACAAAGCCTCCAGAGGTCTGACTGCGGATAACTTCCTAGCATGTAGGAAGTGGATTGAGGGCCCAGAGCTGGATTGGCCAAGACCCTTCGATCCACAGCCCATTTCCTCAGAAGATGTCATCATCACACATTCCGAAGATGCAACCACCATGAACTACTATTCTGAGTGGACTAAACTCAAGACCTCAGTCGCTTGGTTCCTTAGGCTCAAAACTATTCTTCTGAAGCTAAGGAGAAAAAGGAAGGAAGTAGTTTCTCCTTTAACTGTTGCTGGCTCATCCACACAACCAGAAAAGGTAGAAGAGGAGACAAGAACGGCCGGAGATGCAGTTGGTACGCAATCATTATCTGTAAGTGACCTCTCCAGGGCAGAATCTACCATTATCTGCTTCAATCAGCAAGCAACATTAAAGGAAGAAATGTCTTTGTTGGAATGTGGAGCATCTGGTATAAGGATAACCAGTGATTTCTACAGATTGGATCCTGTGTTGAAGGATGATTTGTTGAGAGTTGGTGGAAGACTCAGTCGGGCAGCCTTACCTGAGGTATACTGTCCAAGGGTCAATATGTATCCAATGTCATTCTACAATACATTGACGAACAGCTTGGATATGCCAGGAGAAATCATATGCTCTCAAATTTGTGATGGAAATACTGGATCACAAATGACAACTCTGCCTGCCAGAAAATAATATCTGACTGTGTGGTATGTTGACAGTATTGAGGACAGCCAAGTCAACAGAAAATGGCCAACATGCCAAAAGAAAGAATTACTCTAGACTTGCCTCCGTTCACCAACGTAGGAGTGGACCATTTCGGGCCCATTGAGGTCAAGAGAGGGTGTGCTATGGTCAAAAGGTATGGAGTAATTTTTACCTGCATGGCTAGCAGAGACATACATTTGGAGATTGCCTACTCTCTGAATACCGACTCCTGTATTAATGCCATAAGAAGGTTCATGTGTCGCAGAGGCCAAGTGTGTCGTTTGAGGTCAGACAATGGCACAAACTATGATGGAGCAGAGCGAGAGTTAAAGAGAAGCCTTAACTGCCATAGACCACAACAAGCTTCAAAGTGCTCTCTTGCAAAAAGGCATTGATTGGACTTTCAATCCCCCTGCTGCATCCCATCACGGCGATGTCTGGGAGTAACTCATCAGAATGGTCAGAAAGTTCTTGTTTTCTGTTCTATAACAACAATTTTTAGACGATGAAAGCCTTCATACCATTCTGTGTGAAGTAGAGGCCATTCTCAATGATTGCCCCATAACCAAGGTTTCTGATGATGTCAATGACTTGGAAGCGCTCACTCCAAATCATATCCTTTTGCTCAAAGGGATACCTATTTTTGCCCCTGGACTCTTTCATGAAAACAATCTTTACATCAGGAGACAATGGAGGCAGGTTCAGTACCTGTCAGATCTGTTCTGGAAGAGGTGGACAAGGGAGTACTTGCCACTACTGCAGGAATGACAAAGGTGGACCAAGCCTCGGAGAAGTTTCATGACAGGGGACATTGTCATTGTCATGGATCAAACTGCTCCTTGTGGATCATGGATCATGGGAAGAATGATAAAGACTTACCCGGACAAGAAAGGACTTGTATGTGCAGTACAGTTAAAGACAAAGAAAGGGCAGTTGGAGCAGCCCATGTCCAAGCTTTCTGCTTTAAGAAACCTTGTAAAGGTCATGACCCAACGTTGAGTCATGTGTTAGTAGAGAGAAGAGAGAAGAAAGAAAACAGAGGAAGATCAGACTCTTCATGACTCCTTTTTTCTTTAATGTAATTGTTCATACCTTCACAATTAGGGGCCGGTGTGTAGGAACCATTAATTATGTTTGTGTATTATGTCTGTTTATAATTTGTAGCCTATATCAAGTTTACCACTGGGTGGCAGTGTGGATTAGTGTGGTAGGTGAAATCTATATGGGCAGAGGTGCAACTAGTTTAATCAGGTCATGGGTGATGGGAAGGTCTCACGGTTTGTACCACTTGCACACCAGGAAGCCAGGCAGCCATCATACCATCACAGAAGGTTTTGTTTGTGAAGAGAAGGTCCGTACGAAGACGCACTGGAGCCACCAGCAGCTCGACGTACGGCCACAGCACCATCCCTCTCCCGACAGGCAGCAGCGGCACCAGCCTTCTCCCGATTGGCAGCAGCAGCACCCAGGTCGTCCAGCGGAGGACCGGGGGAGAAACAGCCGTAGCAACCACCACCGGTAACTGTGTGCAGCTAGCTGCTCCTCCAAGCAGCCACTGCTAGGACCATCAGCAGCCCAGCAGCCAGGCCACCCCTCCAAGTAGCCAAGCAACAGCCAAGCCAGCTACACCTCCACCAGCCAGCGCAGCAGCCGAGGCCCCATGCTTTGAGAGGGAGGAGGGGGTATGCTGTCTCGTCATCCTGGGGGAGGGTTGTCCCATGGACCATGCTGTGCTATGTCAGAGTCCAGTGTTTTATTATGTTAAGGTATGGGAACCCTGTGTCTGGTCGTTTTAGGTATGGTAACCCTGCTTCAGAGTCCAGACATTGATTGGATTGTTTTTCTGTCTGCTTGGTGGTGGTGGTGGTGGGGGGCCTAGGTTTCGGCCAGGGAGAATCAGGTTAAAATCATCCATCGCCACATACAAAAGGGGAGCCCTTGTCATGACCTGTTTCCATCTGCTCCCGGCTTGTACCATCTTGCCATCGCTGCAAATTAAGTGGTTTGTTTGTAACACCATCGCCTGTGTCCCTGTGTCGGAGATCCCTGGAAAAGCCACTTGGGTGGCAGGCGGAACGGCGGACAGGTAGAGAGGGGGAGGGGGAGGGGGAGGGGTGCACATCATGCCTTGCAGAGACAACAAAGCCCTGCAAAGCTGAAAGCCTTTATCTTATCTAAGGAATGCTATCGAGGCCTCTTTACATGCAGAGAGAGGTACAGAGGATGGACTGGAAGATCATTTAAAAGCATATGGATATTTCTTATATTATCATTGCATGTAATGTTATGTGAAACATATGGATGCATATGATAATATAATATACATCCATATAACATAAATTGTACTTAATTAATATATTGTACTTCATTCAATTCTTTCATCTGTATAAATGCCCCAATGAGCACTTCTGTCCCAATAAGTCACATCTGACTTACATGACACTTAATGCAGGATCTGATTCTCATGCTTTTGTCAGACATTGTAGCACATTTGAAATTGTCAAGTAAAAATTTGTCAAGTACATATTTTGTCCACACAGGCTTTTTTCTTTGAATTTTGTTGCCACTTTATACTGTGACTATTTCTGCCTATTTTTGGAGGTACAATTTCTTTAAAGAAGTATGGAAGCTTTATATTACATTTGTATGGTGCCACTGTTGTGTTGTGATTGGTAGGTCTATTTATCTTTTAAATTAAACTTTTAAAACACACCGTACTTGTAAGACACTGTAATGTTATTAATTAAAGTACTGTAGATATGGGTAGTGGAGACAAAAATGGTAAATTAATGCTATTACTGTGTGTGTGTGTGTGTGTGTGTGTGTGTGTGTGTGTGTGTGTGTGTGTGCGCGCGCGCTCGTAATTCATGCCACCCGTGCATAGGTCAGTGCCCCACTTGGGCCACCCCAGTCAAAAAAAAGTCTGGACACGCCACTGTTAATACAACCTGTTTTATCCACCTGATTTTTAGTATTTTGATTTTGATGAGACTTTCCCAAACGTTGCCCATGTACTGTATTACTTTGTTACAAAGTTGGCTGTATTGACATAGACAATAGCTCATATTTTATGTATTTCCAGTAAAGTTAAAAGAAACAGACTCCCACTGTACACGAGACCTAAGTTGTCCCATATAAAACTCATGTTCTCCTTTTAATTATTGATTTATCCAAAATGAAACCAACATTTACAAGCATGCTGCCATCCCAACACCACTCACAATTGGTTTGACACTGTTACAGCCTGGATTTTTCGATGACATTGTCCAATTTGACCTTTCTGCAGCTCTCCTCCTCAACACTAGAGCGCAGCACCCTCCAAGAAGTTAGCTCAAATGCATGTTATATAAACAGTGCTGCTATATGATGAAGTGTGCCACAGATAACTTGGACCTTTTCACTCTGGGTTCAGCTGCTGCATCCATCTTTATAGCCTAACCTAACTGTCTTAATCATAGAGTCTTGAGTCTTCTAAATTTGGCATCTACCTTGTCTAATTCTATTTATTGCCATAGAAAATCAAACATATGCTTATGCATACATTACACACAGGCCCAGCCTTGTGCAACCCCCCCAAACAATTATAATTCAATACCTTTTTTGACACCATCATACATAATTGCCCTAAATATTGACAAATGGAGTGAAAGGCGCACCATAACGTGGTGTTCCATTTGCAAACCACAAGTGCGTCATGATCAGTTTGTGACACAAATGAAGCATGCCTCAAGACCAGGAGGCAAGCTAACTATTTGGGGTGTGTAGTGAGCAAATTACATTCAGGTGTTTAGGTGAGGGGAATATTTTAAACACTGTTTTGTCCTGGAAAAATGCCTCTTTTTTTTTTTTTTTTTGGAAGGGCGGGTAGCGTGACTGATTGGGTTACCACTGTGCACTCAAAACCCATCAGACAGTAACAGGCTTATGTGTTCGCTATGGAAGCTTGTTACATGGAGAGTGAATTGGTCTCTCTCTCTCTCTCTCTCTCTCTCTCTCTCTCTCTCTCTCTCTCTCTCTCTCTCTCTCTCTCTCTCTCGTCCTTTTTCTTGTC